>CM077440.1:9325671-9473399 GCA_039654765.1 Mylopharyngodon piceus
TCAGGTCACTAGTAAAACTAAACACACTGACTGATCTAACCACTAAATTGAGTCTCTTTCAGACATAATCAGATCAAGCACAAGTAGACTTAGATTTTAAATCCTGTCCATTACATACAGTAACAAAAAAAGATACATTTAATCCATTAATTGAGTAAGATAGTCCCTTGGAGTTTAGTGACTTAAATGTGAGTATAAAAGGGTCAATATTTTTCTCTCATCTTGTAATTGGAATGTGTGAAGTCCATCTCAGAGCCTTAACTTCTAGGCTGAAACCTGCAGTCTGTGCTTCATTCTGAGAGATGCAGTAAATGTGATACTTCCTTATCCATCATCAAAGAGTCTAAAGAAAGACTGCCGCTGTAAATCAAGCTTTTGCAGTCATTGCATGCAATCAAACCAATTTCACCACAAACTCACCACTTAAGCATTTACACTGACAAACTAACCGTTTTCCTACTTCTGTCTCATATGCACACAAGCACTTAACGGAATGGAAACATTTGTGGTTAAGATGAACTGAGAATAAGACAAGACATATACATAATATATATATATATATTGGGTTATTGTGTGAACTTACAAAGAGTGAAAGCAATTTTAACCAATCATCGATTACGGTACAAACATTTTTTGCTTAAATTTGGCTTTGCGATCAGGCAAATCTTAAACCTTTTTATCATCAGACAGATGATACTGAGGACAGTGTGTGATTTACTATGGTCCGCCACAATTTTGTGTTTTATTATTGCCAAATGCAAGCTGAATATTTAAAAAATGTGTACATTTTTAATTATGTCTGCAAGGTGCTAATGCAGATGTGGCTTTTATTAAAACTTCCTTAATATTCAGGAAGGACAAAAACATCTTCATCCTTCAGAAATTCTTCTGCAGATGTGGTTCAGCACTGGGAGCTGTCCAATGTGCTGAATTACTTCTGATCCTCCACACCAAAAATCTTTTCTAATTACATTCACTATATTCCAGAATTGTATGGTCAGTGTGTGATAGGACAAGATTATGTACATTTCTCATTAACTGAACAATGTCTGATATACATTTCCTTATCAGTCTTAAAGAAGTAACCCATTAAATGTTAAAAAAAAAAAAAAAAAAAAAGCTATTAGATGTACTTGCCACTGGAAACATGGCAATTACATTACATTCGTTACAATAATATTTTTTTTCTTTCTGTATAGTTATTTTACCAGACTTAAAACTTTTCAGCCTGTTTTAATTGAAAGTTTAATGAGCAATTTTGCCTCAATAAATGTTTGTATGGAAAAAAAAGTATTTTTTTACTTCATCTCAATGTATCTGCAACTCCAGTTAATTCTCGCATTTATTCTCCAGAGTCCCATTGTAAACAATAATCAAAAACATAAGATCAACTAAAACTTCAAAACATCAACCTCAGGAAAATAAATTGTTCTGGGCATGATGTAATTTAATTTTATTTAAATTCAAAAAGTCAGTTGTCACAAAGGAAGCATGGCAAGTGAGATGTTGTGCTGTAACAAACCAGAAAAGACCTGTAACTACTTGATAAATGAAAATGATTTCATCATGATTGTTCGCAAACACCATTACAAACATAACTGTAATTGTTTTTTAAGAATGGAAAACTTATTGGCTTAAGCACTTACAGTTCTTGGATAACTGGTATAGGTATATGTTTAAATTCACAAAAATGTATTATACTCAGAGGTTGAAGAGTCATCTAATACCATTCACAGATGAGAACACTAATAATATATGCATATCAACACAAAGACTATCATGAAATACTGTTAAATGAAGGATGTGATAAAAGTTGCATTGCATTGCAGATGTAGTAATAAAACAAACTGGAATTGAGCAACAGATCTAATTTCTAATGTCTAATTTCTTTACTATAAAGAATTTTCTGATACCCTGGTTGAGGAAGTGTTAAAAGAAGCCACATTTACATTAGCACCTTGCAGTTTTCCAATATGCTTTTTCTGTTTTTGTCAAACCACAGTTTTTACCCTTACATTCATGTACATTCATGTTCACCAGGTTGATCACAAACACTTTTATGATGTTCAATTTGTTGTATACACAAATGGAAACATTTGTGGCTTTCACCTTCCTTTTCACAGGCATCACCATGCATCAGCAAATTTAAATATCAGCATATTAGTACATATTACATAATATGAATGAAAATAATATTTAGTAATGTCGTAATAATAAAGTAATAATGTAGTAATCATTTCTGATGTGAATACAATTCTGAGGTGAATAAATCGCCAGTCTCAGTAAATGTCTATTTAACATTAATATATTATTACTACCACTACTGCATATAGTGTCAGTGTTACATGTTATATCACACATAATTATTCTACTATAATTAACAATGACTAATCACAGGCTATTCCACAACCGAAATAAATACTGAATATATGTTGTTCATCACAATTCATTTACACTGTAAAATGAATATTTGTGTCTAAAATATAAACTAAATAAGATGAAATTAGAAACTGCATTATCTAAAAGATTAGAAAAAAAAAAATTAGAACAATTGTATTATGATGCAATCCACTTTTTATTTTAATTTAATGAACACAATCTAAGAATCCATTAAATATGATGTTCTTTGACTGGAACACAGCATGTCATACATCATACACAACATCAATATACTCTTAAAAGTAAAAGGTCCAATTTGTGAAAGGGGAAAAAGCCAAATGCTGCTGGATGTTTGGTTGAGAAACTGCTCACATGAGCATCAATCATCTCTTTTAATAGAGACTGAAAACCTGTTCCAGGGGATGTTTCCACGTTTCAGTTTTGTGTTCAACAGCTCCAGTAACTCTTATGATCTACATATAGAGAATGTCAGTGTCTCTGATGAGGGAATATATTACTGTGCGAAAAAAAGAAAAAAAAAAAAACAGAAGTAAGTGAAGACGTATACGGCATCACTGCAAAATCTGAGCTTGAGTATGGAAACAATATAAACTTATAAACAACCTTATAATATGTTGTATTATCTCATGAAATGACAAAAGTCTTCTTTTAAACATCTAAAAAGCTTTATAATGTGGTCATAATATTTGTTAGTAGTATTTGTCTGCTTTAAGTAAAGTAACAAAAGTTAAGACTTCTTTTGAACAGCCATAAGACATCATGGTAACACTTTACAGTAAGGTTCATTAGTTAACATTAGTTAACATGAACTAATAATGAACTGCACTTATACAGCATTTATTAATTTTTCTTAATGTTAATTTCAACATTTACTAATTCATTATTAAAATCTTGTTAACATTAGTTAATCCACTGTGAACTAACATGAGCAAACAATGAACAACTGTATTTTCATTAACTAATGTTAACGAAAATTAATAAATACAGTAACAAATGTATTGCCTATGGTTAGTTCATGTTAGTTAATACATTAACTAATGTTTAACTAATGAACCTTATTGTAAAGTGTTACCGATATCGTGAAGTGGGTAATTTTTTTTATTTGCTTTGAACATTTTTATTGCAATATTTGTTCCATATGTAAAATCATCTTAAACAATATTGTATTGTTTTGAATGTAAAACAGTTTCCAGTGAGCTTAAAGGGATAGTTCACCCAAAAATAAAAATTCTGTCATCATTTACTAACCCTCAGTTGATCCAAACTTGTATGAGTTTCTTTCTTCTGTTGAACACAGAAGAAGATATTTTGAAGAATGTTGGTAACCAGACAGTCAACGGTAGCCATTGACTTCCATAGTATTTTTTTGTTCCCTATATGTGACCCTGGACCACAAAACCAGTCATAAGGGTCAATTTTTTTTTTTTAATTGAGATCTATACATCATCTGAAAGCTGAATAAATAAGTTGGAATAAATTGTTAGTATATGACAATATTTGGTCGAGATACAACTATTTGAACATCTGGAATCTGAGGGTGCAAAAAACGTCTCGGTTACAAAGGTAACCTTCATTCCCTGAAGGAGAGAACGGAGACGTACGTCGGACAGACCGATGAATAGGAATCTCGCTAGAGAGGCCAATCTGCTTCGAGTGTAACTAAAACGAGCCAATGCACATTGGCATGCAATCATATGCAGCAGCTGCTCGCCTTGCAGCGCGGGTATTTAATGAGCAGCAGGTGCATTGCATCTGCAGGTTTTCGCTGAGGAGCCGAACCGGTTGGGCCGCCGCATCAGTGGGGTACAGCGCCTGTGGCGGCGGGACGTACGTCTCCGTTCCCTTCTTCAGGGAACGAGGGTTACCTTTGTAACCGAGACGTTCCCATTCAGTCGGTCACATTTGACGTACGTCGGACAGACCGACGAATAGGAATCCCTACCAAAGCTCCACAGGCGCTGCCCCCTTCCAGTGCTCTGTGCAAGCCTCCTGCACCCCCTGGCCTAAAGGACGGTGGGACAGGGCTAACACAGAGAGTGTCGATCACTGCTGTTCCCAAAATCCCATTCAGTGAGACTATTGGATAACACTTGGAAAGTGTACCCTTTCACTAGGAAAGGAACACTGCGGAAGCCACATCCTTCCCCGAAGGAGTTATGTGGAGAAGTATATATGGACTAACCCCGTAGGGCTGTTTTACATATGGAAGTACTGGGGTGACTCCAACCTGATGAGAGGTGGGCTCTCCCAGATGGAAAATACACGGGCTTCCTCTAGGAGCAACCGTGAAATAACACATATGGGATCCCTGTAGGGTCACACATATGGAACCCAGCCTAAATCCGGTTCTCAAGGATACAACAGAGTATAGGCCTGGCGCCAGACGCTCCCGCCATGTCGGCTGCCGAAGGGAGATCGGAGGACTCAACAGGGTCTGCCTTGTAGGGACTCTCTGGAGTAATAAGCGCATGTAAGCGCAGCAAGCCGACACTAAGCCGGGGCCTCTCCATGCCTCTGACCTGAGGTGAGAACACGGGAGGAGACCGGCTCGACACGAAGGCTATAGAATCTGGCGAAAGTGTTAGGTGTCGCCCAGCCCGCAGCTCTACAAATGTCTGTCAGCGAGGCGCCATGAGCCAGCGCCCAGGAGGATGCAACACCTCTCGTAGAGTGAGCATGCAACCTGAGCGGGCAGGGCACGCCTTGAGCTTGGTAAGCCAAGGCGAAGGCGTCCACTATCCAGTGGGCCATCCTCTGCTTGGAGACAGCCTTTCCCTTCTGCTGGCCTCCGTAACAGACAAAGAGCTGGTCTGAGATCCTGAAGCTTTGAGTTCTGTCTATGTACAGTCGCAAGCGCGAACTGGACAGAGCAAAGCCAGGGCTGGGTCTGCCTCCTCCGGGGGCAGAGCTTGCAGGCTCACTACCTGGTCCCTGAAGGGAGTGGTAGGAACCTTGGGCACATAGCCAGGCCGGGGTCTCAGTACCACGTGGCTGTCACCCGGCCCGAACTCTAGGCACGATTCGTCGACCAAAAATGCCTGCAGGTCCCCTACCCTCTTGATGGAGGCCAACGCAACCAGCAGCAAAGTCTTCATAGACAGAATCTTTAAGTCTGCTGACTGCAAGGGCTCAAAGGGAGCATTCTGGAGAGCTCGAAGCACCAGAGCAAGGTCCCAAGAGGGTATGGAGGGGGTCGAGGAGGATTTAATCGTTTCGCCCCCCTAAGGAACCTGACGACCAGGTCGTGCTTACCAACAGACTTGTTTTTCTGTTAAGTCTTCGTCGTCAGTTAGGAACCTGGGTGTGCTCTTTGATACCAATCTTTCATTTGAAGGCCATGTTACTAGCATCTGTAAAACCGCATTCTTCCATCTTAAAAATATATCTAAACTACGACATATGCTCTCAATGAAAAATGCAGAACAGTTAGTTCATGCGTTCATGACCTCAAGGCTAGATTACTGTAACGCTTTACTGGGTGGTTGTTCTGCTCGCCTGATAAATAAACTACAGCTCGTACAAAATGCAGCAGCTAGAGTTCTTACTAGAACTAGGAAGTATGACCATATTAGCCCAGTTCTGTCAACACTGCATTGGCTTCCTGTTAAACATCGTATAGATTTTAAAATCTTGCTAATTGCTTACAAAGCACTAAATGGTTTAGCTCCCCAGTACCTGAGCGAGCTCCTAATTCATTATAGTCCTTCACGTCTATTGCGATCTCAGAATTCAGGCCAGCTGATAATACCTAGAATATCAAAATCAACTGCAGGCGGTAGATCCTTCTCCTATTTGGCACCTAAACTCTGGAACAATCTTCCTAGCATTGTTCGGGAAGCAGACACACTCTGTCAGTTTAAATCTAGACTAAAAACACATTTCTTTAACCTGGCATACACATAACACATTACCAATTTATATTTTCAAATCCGTTAAAGGATTATTAGGCTGCATAAATTAGGTCAGCCGGAACCGGGAACACTTCCTATAACACCTGATGTACTCGTTACATCAGAAGAAGAATGGCATCTACGCTAATATTAGTCTTTTCTGGTTATCCCGAAGTTCACCGTAGTCAACCGGATCCGGGCCGTATCCAGGTGAGACCAAGGACCTGCGCCTTGACACGACCACAACGCAGCCCTGAAGTATCAGCAGAGATTGAGTCAACTAGATCATCCACTGTGAGGGCCTCATCGACACGACAGCCACGACACAGTTCCTCAACAACCGTCCATACCGGCGTGATGAATACGATCCTCAATTGGATGGAACTGGAATAAATACTTTGAATGCTGCGATCCTATTGGACTTATGATGGCAACCTGAATCGTAACAAAGCACTGTTGGCCAGAGGAGAACTGGCCCCCGACTAAGCCTGGTTTCTCCCAAGGTTTTTCTCCATTTAAACACCTATTTGCCACTTGTCTGCCACCTGATGTCACCTGATGGAGTTTGGGTTCCTTGCCGCTGTCGCCTTTGGCTTGCTTAGTTGGGGACACTTGACATTTGACTTGACATTTGATATTCAACAGTGCTTTGATCTGCCTGCATTGACACTATTCTTTAAGAGCTGCTGTGCAGCCAAATAATGTACCAGTTATCAATGTAAAGCTGCTTTGACACAATCTACATTGTAAAAAGCGCTATATAAATAAAGGTGACTTGACTTGACTTGACTTGCCATCGATGTGGTCATGGTATGCGGAAATTGCGGCAGCATGAACTTTGAGGGTGGAGGGGGACAGCCTACCCTCCAACCCTTGCTGCAAGAATGAAAGCACGACTCTGATCGAGCATCTTCGGGGGTCTTCCCAGCGAGAGCATCACTCGACGAACAGGTTCCACTTCAAGGCGTAAGCATGTCACGTAGATGGTGCACGTGCCGAAGTGATGGTGTTAAGTACCTCGGGGGGTAAGTCACCTAGAACCTCTGAATGGGAAATGTAAATATTGAGAAAATTGCCTTAATGTTGTCCAAATGAAGTCCTTAGCAATGCATATCCACTCACAAAAAAATTATTTTTGATATATTTACAGTAGGAAATTTACAAAATATCTATTGCTACAAATATACCCGTGTGACTTATGACTGGTTTTGTGGTCCAGGGTCACATATGGCTGTTTGATTATCAACATTCTTTAAAATATCTTCTTTTGTGTTCAGCAGAAGAAAGAAACTCATACAGGTTTGAAACAACCTGAGGGTGAGTAAATGATGACAGAGTTTTCATTTTTTGGGTGAACTATCCCTTGAAAGTAGGTCACACTGAAATCAACATTAGCCTCATAGGAAACACTCAAATATGAACAAAGTAACAGTGAACCACTGAAAGTGCCAGGAACCGCCTTATACATGACATTAGAAAATACAACTAACATGAATGTGGTTAACAATACTGTAAAAGAACATATTTTTGCACCTCAAACTGTACAGTAACTGTTTATATTGTATATTTAAAAGTATTTTTAAATACAAGGTAATAAAACATTGGTAACACTCTACAATAAGCTCTCATTTGTTAACATTAGTTAACGTGACAATGGAGATGACCTAAAGTGCTGAGTGTCATCATGGGTTTCCTGTTTTGCATCTTTCAACTACATGGCTATTGTTTTCATTGGCCACAAGAATTAACTCTACTTTTATATATTTGTATAACAATGCATTTACTTGAGGTGTTTATTACCCTGGGTCCTGAAATTGTTGCATTGGTGATACAAGGACTTTAGGTGGACACACATTAGAAATAGATAATTTGAAACTAAATTAAAAACAAATATTTTTAACATGATAAAAAATATCAACTTTAACTTAAAAAAATATAAACCTGTAAAATGAACAGGCTAAAAAGGAAGTAAGCAAGACAAGAAGACAGTCACAAAGACCACTGGAAACATTTGTGGTTTGGACTTTTACCTCAGAAAAACAAACAGAAGGCCGAACTCTCGTTATTACCATGACGATCTGTAAATAGCACTGAATTCACACACGAAAACCACTTCTTACATCCTGTGGCATCAAAAAGCCACTGTTGCATTTTGTAATATAACATCTGCATGCAACGTCTACAATATCCTGTATCAATCTGCTCAAGCAAATTATGTCTTTGTCCTGCCACTGAAGACCAATAACTGTTCAACACTGTTCAAGTTTTTAAGCATAAATGGTTTAATTCAGCATTGTTTTTATCTTGAATATTGAGCATTGTCTCATCTTATCTCTTGAGCATTGCGTAACATGAATACTTACAATTATGAGAAGAAAAGAAATCTAATTTGAGCACGTGTGATTCATTTAATTCAGTCTATCACTCATAAAAGCATTTCCTGACTTCTGTGCCCTTATCATGATTTGGTCCTGATGAAATGGTTTGTGGGTAAGTGTTTATGACTTCATTCTCTGCAGTTGTAAGGAGGACCAGACCAGTTTGAACTATTATTAGCCACTAGATGGAGCCATTGAATTTTCATCATTTCATATTCACAGACACTCTCATAGCATAAGCATATTAGACCATTCTGTCTAAATATTTGACAAACTTATATTTATCGTTCTGACTGAACTTTATTTGACAATTTACACCCACATGTATTTTGAGATAAATATTCATATGATCTACAGATAAAAACATAGACACAAAACTGTATGCATTTACTTTTAGACCAGCTGCTTTGAACATTTAAATAATAAACCTGAATTTTTTTTTTTTTTTTTTTTTTACATGTTCTGCATAATCTTAACACACATAGGAAATAATTCATGTTAATATTATCAAGAAAATAAAATGTAAAACCCTAAAGTAGCACTGGATTAAACAGGGGCTTAAAAGCATTCCAAAAAAAAAAAAAAAAAACACCTTTTGATATTAATAGATGGTGTAAATCATAACACTTATTGAACACTTTTTGAAAGCATGCTTGAACTATGCTTTATTGTGATTAGTGCAAAGAGTATGTACAAAAAAGCATGCCATAAGCAGCTATACAGGCCCTACTAGCAACAGCTGAGAGTGTTTGAATGAGCAGGTAGAATCACATCTTGGCATAGGGATGTTCAGATGTCAGCAGTCTATACGAGACTTCAGTGTGGAGGCAGATCTTTCCAGTTTTATTCTTCTCACACTGATGTTTCTCCATAGAATCTGCCTGAAATGATTTAGAGGGGAGAGAACAACATAAACTAGTGAAATACCACATCAACCTATAAATCTCTGAAATAGTGAAGCTTACTGACATCAAGTAATAATATACCTGAAGAACATTAGCTTTGAGTATCTCAGCACTCAGTTCGGAGCCTAAAAACATGAAAAGTCTGAAAAATGCCAAAATGATGGCATAGTCTGTCATGCAGATACAATACAGACACTTAAAACATACATTTGCTTTGTATTCTTGTGCTTTTAAACAGACATTGCAGCACTTTCACAAATTCATAACAAATAAACAGTTTAATATTATGCCCTTTGGTATATTTTTGGTAACTTTATTACTCCTTATTTTAATCATTCGGTTATTAAATTGGATGTTTTTACACAATGATTGTAATTGTGAGGCAGACAGAGGCAGTACACACAGATGGAGGACAGGAGTAAGGAGAGGAGAACACACACCGGACACACACTGAACAGCAGCGTCCAGCAGAGAACACAGTCTGATACAGAAATGGGGGAGCTGGTGGTGGAGTCAGAGAAAGACACTGCCTCTAATAAAACATAAGCATCAACATGCAAATGAAGTGTTTTTAACCTACCACCAAGCCTTCCCTTAGGATTACACACTGTATCTTTTAAGTTGTTTTGTAATAATTACAACCATTAAGCATAGCAACATTCCTCCATGCAGTTTTAAAAGAGGTTAACTAAACCTAAGTTCAAATATGTGTTTCTGACAGTGCAAGAGGTTGAAAACTCCTGTAGGTTTTATGAAGATCCTTTGGGGTTTTTTGGCATATTTTAATCAGTTCTTTGTTATTGCCAAAAAAAAAAAAAAAAAAAAAAATTCATAGAACTTGGGTTATTGGAGTTTTATGATCTTTTTAAGGACAATGAAATACAAAGAGATTATTAATATTCTTTTAATTTTGTGAATGAAAAATATAACAGGTTGAAGTAAGAAATTCTCAAATACCTTAAACCTTTTGAGTGCCACCACAACATGAATGGTGCTCACATTTATTGCTCTTTTGGAAAAGCAATTTGGAGAAAAAAATAGTTTGTTTATTTGTTTGTTTTGTTTTTAAGATTAAGGGGTTTTATTGTTTTATTGATCAACATGCATGATAAATCTTTTCATTACTACTGGAGCTGCCATTTAGCTAAGTGTCTAATAGTCTTAACAGCAAGCACAAACTACTCAAAAGCGGCAGCTTCCACCTGCGCACTCAGCCACCATCAACCCGGTCTGGGTTGATGGTGCCCCCATAGAGGGTGGGATGGTGTCCCCTTGGTAGTTAGTGCCCTACCCAGACCACATATTCTGCATATATGGAACAGTGGTAGTGGAATCGTTGTAGTGAAAGCTTTACATGAAGCTTTTACTGAAATGAAAACATGAAATTGCTGCCATTGAGCAACAACAAATCCAACATACATGGCCTTTGGTTACTGTTGAAGCTTTTTTTCCACCACAGAATAAAAAAGTATAAAAGGTAATTGTGACTTTTTATCTCACAATTCTATTTTTTTATTTTTTATTTTGCAATTGTGAGTTTTTTTTCCCTCAGAATTGTGATATATAAACTATAGGAACTGAGAGAAAAAAAGTCAGAATTGTGAGATAAAAAGACATAATTACATTTTTTATTTTCTATTCATAGCAGAAATAAGCTTTCATAGGTTCCACATGTGTAAGTGAAAAAAACAGAGATGCAGTCTAGCCCACATTCTTCCTCCTCTCCCATACCTCTTCTTCTCCCTTGTCCTGATCCAACTTCTCCTCTTCTCCATCTATTCCTCTCCCTTACCCAGACTTTTTTTTTTTTTCTTTTTTTTTTCTTCCCCCTCTGTGCTGTGAACAAATCCGATTCAAAGAGTCCTATTTTACTGTATGTCCATGTAATGGAAAGAACTTCAACACCTGACTATGCTTCCAACTGAGATTGGAATCTGCTATTCTCAATATTTCAGTGATCTGCTAATTACAAATGCTTATCAATTGTTTCAGTATTTGTTTTATATAGTTTTTCAATACTTTTGAGCTGCTGTTGTTGCAGAAGTAGAGGTTTTATACTATATTTAAAGATTGAAACATTGGGTCTTCATTTATGACTTGCTGTGTTTAAGCATTTGCAAATAAGATGAGAAAGATCCATGATTTTGGTATGGGGTAATCTTATATGAAAAGAAAATTTAAGCATTTTAGAAATGTATTAATTGACTGCATTTTGTGTACATGCTTTTACATTGTACTTATATATATATATTAAAAAAAACCTGCATGTAATTACAGCTAATTAAATCTAGAATTACACTGTTGACCCTTCCCTTACACTTTAACCCACCCTTAAACCTACCAATGCCTCCAAACCTGTCCCTAACCTTACCCATATCCCAACTCAATGGTAGCAAATGTGTTTTGCAATACAATATGAACACAATAAGAACACTGTACTTATTTTGTATGTAAGTACATAGTAGATAAGGACATTTTCTTTTTGTGTACTACAGTATTGACTTTTCCTACTAAATTTTTATTTACTTCTGAAATCTAAAACGCTCAGTGTGAGACACAATAGCATTCAGATAGACAAAACTGACGTTCTTGTATAGTGTAGAAAACAGACAGTGTCAACTAAAAAGTAGAAAGCACATGAAATTAGTGTTTAAAAAATATTTCCATGGTGAAAAAACATCTAAACATTTTGACCAGTGTGTCTCACACAATGACAAAAAGACTTTTTATTTAGGCCAATTTACTGGTTACACATTAACTAGGTTTTGAGGCATGAATTAAATGTTTTGGGTGAGTAACTACATTTTTTTGTCATCGCGTGTGTCATAGACACGCCAGGCTCCAACACCGTCCAATCACAGCGCACTCCCTCACCAGAGTACTGATCACACGCACCTGCACTCAATCAGCACTCCAATCACGCACCAGTTAAAAGACACTCACACTCAATCAGATACCGTCTGGTCTTGTTTGCATCAAGCCTTACCTTTATGCTTACCTCAAGGACTCCAGTCGATCTACTTACCTGTCTCCTGTGTCTCCTTCTGTGTCTCCAGTCTTCGTGTGAGTTGTCTGTCGTCTCCATTGCTCTGCCTCTTCAAGCCATTCGCCATTCACCCAGGATCATCGTCACTGCAACACAAAGGACAGTATCACTTATCTACCATTCACTATTCCGCCACTATATTACCCATTACTCACCTGCATACCCGTTCATCTCTGCTGGTTGTCAATAAATACCTGTTACTTGTATTCATCTGTTTCTGACCCTTCTGTACTGTAACAGTGTGAGCCACACTGGTCAAAATGTTTAGATGGTGTGTGGTGTTTTTTTTTTTTTTTTTTTTTTTTTTTTTTTTTTTTTCACCATGAAATATTTGTTATATACAAATTTCATGTGTTTTCCCTACTTTTTTTTTTATTGACACTGCTTTCTATACTATGCAAAATGTCTAGCTGGATGCTCTTGCTTCTCACACTGAGCTTTTTAGACACAGATTCAGACAACAGGTAAAAATTTACTGGAAAAAGTCTATACTGTAGCACAAAAAGAAAATGAACATTTTATATTGATACAGTGCATTTATTTTTGTAGAAATGTGTTGCATGTAAACTGAAAGTTCAGTTTCTTCATTTTTACACACTCTGTTTTCCCCTAACATCACTACCACCACGTTCTTGCGTATATCATTCTTATACCACACAATGTATCTTACTATTGCTCTTCCACAACAAGCAACTGTGAATTGTCAGTTTACATGTAACATATTTCTACAAAAATACATGTACTTTATGAATGCATACTGCTATAGCTACTGCTGTTTAGGGTTGTGACATTCCTCCATATTCAAAAATGGTAGTGATTGTGCTGGGCAAACTCCATATGATTCCAAACTTGATCGGTTTATTAGTAAGATTGTGATTCCTATTTCATTACAATGGCAGGCTAATTTAGCAGACCTTATAGGCCTATCTGATAGATTTTGAAAACTGAATGGATCATTTTGCATGTGAAGGCTCACATGATGAAAGAATGTTTAGAAGTTGTGAAGAGTTTAACAATTTCACTGAGAATCAACTCCTCAGTCTAGACCAGCCATGTGCATTTAGATATTGTGCAAATTGTAGACAATGTACTTTTGCTTAAATCAATAAGAAATCCAAATCTGATGTGAACAAGAAACTAATTGTTCAGACATCTAAACTTATTGTTTGGAGAAAAAAGTCTCAATTAAGAATTGAGCAAAAGCGATTCAGAAAAATTGTAAAGAGAAATTATTAACTGCACCTGAAAGGTTCAGAGTATTATCCACTAGATGGAGCCATTGAGTTTTGCTTTCCTTTTATAATATTTCTTATTTAATTGACGGTTTTTAAATTAATCAGTACGAAACGATGTCTTTGTTTAATGTTGCACAGAAATATAAACTGGATTAATGCTATGAAATCTGTTCAAAATATGAAGTGAAACATGAAATTATAAATAAAAATATGAAATAATAAATTGTAAAATAAACAGCTGTCACGACAACAGCAACTATCTCTTCGCTCAT
Organism: Mylopharyngodon piceus; assembly: GCA_039654765.1. Lineage (NCBI taxonomy): Eukaryota > Metazoa > Chordata > Actinopteri > Cypriniformes > Xenocyprididae > Mylopharyngodon > Mylopharyngodon piceus. The sequence goes on from CM077440.1 coordinate 9,339,798, forward strand.
TTTTATTTATTTTTTATTTATTTTATTGTTGCAATGCAACAAAACTTATTCGGTCCAAAAACTACTGTTTGTTTTTATACTTTATCACATGTGTGCATTAGCTTTATGCACATGGAATAGATCACATTTTAATTCCACTGAAAACTATTTGTGGTTCTGTCAGTTTGTGCATTTCTGTTGATAGAGTCCAGTGGAAACATTTGTGGTTGGTACTTACAGCTGCCCACAAGAAGAGAGAAAAAGAAAAAAGAAAGAATGAGCGGTAGACAAACGTACACAGGAAACCCATTCTAACATCCTGTTGATAGTGTGAGAACAGAGAATGTAAAGTTTAGTCCTATTTTTCTTGTCCCTTCTATGACAAAGAAAGTAATTATGATTCTGGACTGAAAAGGAAAACAGATCTTCATTTAAGTTGTTGTCACTCACTTTTAATGTTTTACTGATCAGTCTAAATTTAGCTTTTATACCACAGAAGGACATATTGACAAAAACACAAAATGGCTAATGAACAGTTATTATTTGTAATTAGTTATTGTTTTTTTTTGTTTGTTTGTTTTTGTTTTTTTCTTATTTTGTTTAATCCAATAAAAGATTTCAAATTAATGTTGTTTTTAAAAAAACAATGTTATTTCATTACGAAAATATAATTTGCAACCAGAAAATGTGCTAATAAAATGTTACTTTAAACTTTTTTTTTTTTTTCACTTTATTTCGTTAGTATTTTATTTAAACATTTGAAATATTTTTTTTTTATATTTGTGTGTCATGCATAACTGTATATGTAAACACAATTATATAAAAATGTGCTGCAGGTTTGTTTGTGCATGTGAACTAAATGTGGAGAAAGCGTTCAGTAATCATATAGCTGACGTTGCTGAGTACAGAAAGAACAATAGAAAGCAGTAAGTTTTCAGTAAGTTGTTTAAACTGAGCAGGTAGAATCACATCTTGGCATAGGGATATGAAGATGTCAGCAGTCTATAAGAGACTTCAGTGTGGAGGCAGATCTTTCCAGTTTTACTCGTCTCACACTGATGTTTCTCTGTAGGATCCCCCTGAAATGAATAGGAGATGCACATGAAACAAACTAAACTATTGTCTTTGGCATGGCAAAGCTTAAAAAACAAGTAACAATATACAGTAGATACATTTTCCTTAAAACAAGTAACAATATAGATACCTTAATAACATACGCGGTGAGTATCTCTGCACTCTGCTCAGAATCTAAAGATCAAATGAAAATATGACAGTACAGTGAGAAAATAATGCAAGTCTGAACATAGTAACTTTAAGCATGTATGTGCTCTTAAATACATAAAAATGTTTGTACCATGTCAACACAACACAAACACAAATGCTACTGTATCATTCTAATACAGAATCAGCTTCTCAAAAAAGCTCACATTAAGGCAGCTACACAATAACAATTTTGGTAACACTTAATTTTACAATGTAATTGTTACACGTTACATGTAGTTACTATAGTAATAACAGTAAGTTATGCATAATTACATGCAACTAAACCAAACCCTAATCCTAACCCTAACCCTATAGTAAGTACATGTTGTTAATTAATATGGTAACACTTTAGTATAGGGAACACATATAAACTATTAACTACGACTTTTCCCTCAATAAACTCCTAATTTACTGCTTATTAATAGTTAGTAAGGTAGTTGTTAAGTTTAGGTATTGGGTGGGATTAGGAATGTAGAATATGGTCATGCAGAATAAGGCATTAATATGTGCTTAATAAGTACTAATAAACAGCCAATATCCTAGTAATATGCATGCTAATAAGCAACTAGTTAAAGGACCCTAAAATAAAGTGTTACCATTAATATTTCTCAGAATTTAAATGTATACCTAGATTGAAAAGTTTGTAGACAAATTTTATGTTGGATTGAGAAAGCCTAGCCAGAAAGTTTGAAGTAGTTTTAAAAGCTTGAAGTTTGAAGGTTTTCAGTTTGGAGTAGTTTTAAAAGTTTGAAGATTTTAAGGCCATGCTATTTGCTATGGTGTTCTGTGTGGTTTCAAGGCAGTTCCTACAAGGTTGCTATGGTGTTCTGGGTGGTTGCTAGGGTATTGCTATGTGGTTGCTAGGGTGTTCTAGACAGTTGTTAGGGTGCTGCTATGTGGTTGCTTTGGTGTTCTGTGTGGTTGCTGGGTGGTTGTTAGGGTGATCTGGATGGTTGCTAGTGTGTTGCTATGTGGTTGCTAAGGTATTTAGGATGTTTGCTAGAGTGTTGCTTTGCGGTTTCTAGGGTATTCTGGGTGGTTGCTATACAGTTGCTAGGGTACTCGAGGTGGTTCCTAGGGTGTTGTTATTTGGTTGCTATGGTATTCTGGGTGGTTGCTAGGGTGTTGTTATGTGGTTGCTAGGGTATTCTGGGTGGTTGCTAGGGTGTTGCTATGCGGTGGCTAGGGTACTCAAGGTTGTTGCTAAGATGTTGCTATGCGGTTGCTAGGGTATTCTGGGTGGTTGCTAGGGTGTTACTATGTGGTGGCTAGGGTACTCAAGGTGGTTGCTAGGGTGCTGCTATGTGGTTGCTAAGGTACTTGGGGTGGTTGCTTGGGTGTTGCTATGCATTTGTTAGGGTTTCTGGGTGGTTGCTAGGGTGTTGCTCTGCGGTTGCAAGGGTATTCTAGGTGGTTGCTAGGGTGTTGCTATGCAGTTGCTAAGGTACTCAGGGTGGTTGCTATGGTGTAGATAGATAGATAAATAGATTTCTAATTTATAATTTGTTTGCAGCTTTGATTGCTGACCAAAGACATTAGGTTTTTTATTGAGAAAATCATAATAAAAGTTGTCAAGGAAACGAACAGTGAACGAGATACCTGCAGTTTGAGTCCGACAGAGGCAGTACACACAGATGGAGGACAGGAGTGAGGAGAGGAGAACACACACCGGACACACACTGAACAGCAGCGTCCAGCAGAGAACACAGTCTGATACACGAGGAGTGGAGGTGATGTTCAAGGGTCCAGAACTCATTTGCTCTATATAAATCAAACATAAATATATACAAAAAAAATTCTACACATCTTCACAGAGAAAGGTAAAGTTCACCAGAATTACACAAGCAATATTGTAATAATAACTATAGCAGAATGTTTTCTTACCTGCAAGAGAGAGACGAGTTGTTCGGTTTCCATAATAGTACACTTTAGATGAGGAGATGATGCCTTTTTCATCTTTATTTATCTTATTCTCCACTTCTGCACAGTAATACAGTCCCAGATCAGAGACACTGATCTTAGTAATATGTAGATCATAAGAATTACTGGAGCGGTTGTGGACAGAGCTGAAACGCTGTAATATCTCCTGGCCCCATTTTGTAAAATCTATTGTGAGAGAGGGTTGATTTTCATGAGAGCAGTTTCTTATCCATACAAAGCGGGAACCAAGAGTTACAGAGCGATCACAGTAGAGAGTGATGTTGTCTCCTGGTCTGACTTTCATCTCCACTTCTGCTCCATAGATTCTGTTCTGACTGAACAACAAAACACCTGTAAAAGGGCAAAATAACTTAATAAAGCACTTAAATTTGAAATATGTATTACCATACAAAAATATTCACAGTAATATTAACATTTAGGTTAAAAAAACTCAAAACAGCTGAAAACTTTCTCAAAACCATTTTTTCTTACACATGAGAACGACGAGAGCAAGTCTTGACCTCTCCATCTCTGTGAGTGACTGTGAATAACTGACACTGGTGAGGGTCTTACAGACGGCAGCTCTCATCTGATTGGTTCACATCAATGGAAAATCTTTTCTAAAAAGTCTCACGTCACAGAGGGGTTGGTCAATAAATTAGGTTATCGTGTACATACAAAGAGTAAGAGCACTATTAACCAATCATTGGTTACCCTATAGACTTTTTTACTCTAATTTGCTCTGATTGGTTTACAAAAACGGAAATCAACATCAAGCAGATCTGAAGAGGGGGAAATACTTTGTCTGATACATGATAGATATGTTTAGCATCAAATAATTTTGATTCATACACTTGAGAAATTTTGTGCTTTACATTTCAATTGGTCAAGATTTTTTTTATCAAAGTTCAGCTGTAAAATTCATGATGTTCTCTGTTATAGTGGGTACAAACCAGCAACATGTAAACATGTCAAAACAGGAAACCACAACTCTTATATTCAGACCACTTACAGCATACGCCTTCACATTTGCTGCTGTGACATGTCGTCAAACTCTCACTTCACATCTCTTACTTGATCACTGGTCAACAAGCACAAATGTTTCCATTAGACTATGTGTGCTTTTGTGAGTTAGAGTTCACACATTTGCACAAAGGAAGCTTGCTCAGCTTGTCTATACTGTGCTTATACTAACACTGACGGCTGTCCATTGAGCTGAAATTAGCTGAATTATATTCTAAAACAGAAACTGTAACACGTGAATATCAATACTTCATATGATAAATCAACTATACACAAAAGTGTGTGATGCTTTTTATAACAAACATTAAAGTTTGCATGAAACAGAAGTTGTGATCATCTTCCCTATTGTGACGTACTTCCAAGTGAAATATCTTCACAAACAAGAAAAACGTAGGAAATGTGGGACTTGATTTTGTAAATATTAAATAAATATTGTTAAAGGAGCTAATGCACATGTGGCTTCTCCTAATACTTACTCAGACAGAAAGTAGAACCACATATACTTCATCTTTCAGAATGAACATGTCTGTTGTTCAGTACGTTCAGCAGTGGGAGCTGTCCAATGTGCTGAATTTATACTGGTCCTCTGTAGGTCACTAGATGGAGTGAAACTGCTACTCAAGTTAAAACGCTGGATGTATAAGATCACTGTCCTCTTCACTCCTTCTCTTTCAGGCTTTTGAGTGTTTTTCATTATCACTATTGTTTATTGAGCTGTTGTATAAAGCAAAACAGTTGAAAACAAAACAGTTGTATTCAATAAACACAAGTAGAACTACATGATTAATAGTTTGTTGATCTTTATTATCTTTATAAGTGGATGGTGGATCTTTAATGTCATATATTTTATGCAGTGTTATTTTATCATTGATATACTATTTTAGTTTTTGTTAATATTTTGAATTCGATTTCATTTTTTATTTTCTGTTTTGTCATTTTTATTAGTTTTGTTAGTTTAAATATGTCTGTATAGTATTATCATATTATAGCATTAATTATTAATTTTGTTCTATTCAGTTTCTATTAGTAATTTTTATTTATTTATTTGTTGATTTAGTTTTGATTTAGTTATTTTATAACTTCGACTTAAACTAAATGAAACAAATGTTTCATTGGCAACTAGCTGAAATAAAATAAGTTTTTTTTTTTTTGTTTTTTTTTTACATTTTATTTCAGCTAACGATTAATTTATTTCACGTAACGGAAATATTTTTATGGTTTTAGTTTTATTATAATAGTTTAATAATAGTTTAGTAGTTAATGATAAACCTGATTTTGTGTTCCAAATTCTTAAAAAAATTCATTGCAGGAGATATTGTGCAGATGAGATACTTTAGTTATAGAATAAATAAATGATTGAATGGACTTGTCTAAATGTCTCATTATCACCCACACCTTATTTGCCCTTTTAATTCAACTACAAACAGAGTTACTGAAATAACTAATAACTAATACTCTAATAACTCTATAATCCAATTTTCTCTGTCAGACTTGTATTTCTGCAAAGTGTGGAATGGATTTTTTTGTTGGACTGGACAGTAAAACATTGTTGTAGAAACTCCATGAACGCCACCTACTGGCCATAGAGAGTTCCCATGAATTTCTGACATTTCTTTTTATAGGGCCAGAAACACATACATACCCACATCCATACACAATAAACAACAACAACAACGATAATAAATGAATATGCTCCTCCCACGTATGTTCTTCTGCCACTTATCTTTAATATATCTTTAATGATTTGCCAAACACACAGACAATCAACTGAATCACAACATGAATTGATACGACACATTTATTTGCTATATGACCTTCACATAAAAATGTGCTTTAAAATATGAGTCAAATGAATGTGGAGTGTAACAAGCATTTAAAATGTTTTAGACATTTTGCAAAAAGCAAATCCACACTGCCCCCCTCAGGCCACTAATAAAACTAAACACACTGACGGCTCTGACCACCATGAGTCTCTTTCAGACATAACAGATCATGGACAAGTAAAAATATTTACCATATTTGCCATACTATAAACATCACTATCCATTATATACAGTGACAAAAATGTACAGATAAAAGAAACATTCCTTTTGACACATTATTATTAAATGGCATGGCACCGAAAATCATTTGAGTGGTCATGTGAGATGCATTGTCCAAGTAAAATGAAAGCAAATAAAACAACTGAATCCTGCTCTTTGTGCTTCATTCTGAGATGCAGTAAATGTGATTCTTCCTCATCTATCAGAGAGTCTAAAGAAAGACTGCTGCAGTAAATCAAGCTTTTGCTGCATGTACACAAACCAATTTCACCACAAACTCACCACATAAGCATTTATACACACCAGCCTCTTTCTTACTTCTGCTCATGTTCACACAAGCACTAAACTGAATGGAAACATTTGTGGTTAAGATTGTTCTCTCTTTAACTGGAAACAAAGCAAGACCCTTCCTCAAGAAAAGACACAGACAGTGCGCTTCAGTAAAACTCCTTTGAAGCTTTGAAAATTTGTTTTGATTTCAATTAGATTTTAACTGTTCAAAAGAATTAAAAGCACAAATAGAAAAAGGCAGACCTAACATGCACCAGTTCAAAGAAAAGAACACAAGAGGAAAAACAAGAATGTATCTTACTACAGAGAAGCAACTAAAGTGGGCATTTCTCTTTTACCTTTAAAGTTCTAAGACGGATAGTTTTAAGATGAGATATATAGTTTGAATGTTTGCTTGTTGCCAACTGTTATCCAAACACACTAACCTACTCAAGCACATTATGCTTCATCTGCCATGGAGTATATTTTGGGGGAAAATTAATGAGACTAGCTGTAAAATTGAGTCAGATAAACGTTGCAATCATTCGGTTTAAGAATAAGTTTAATATAAATACCTTAATCTAAACATTGCTTCATACAGGAAACCCACTTCTACATCCTGTTATTCGGGTCATCATTGTGTCCACAAAGACTTTACTAAAACACTTTTAACAGATGAAAACAACATTGTACTGCACTGAGGACCTGGGGTGCGTTTCCCGTACAGCATTGTTGAACAAATCAATTAGCTAGTCACGACTGTTTCCCGAAACAGTTTTGTCGCAAACCTGTCGTTCAGCCACGGTGGTGAATGATGTCAGGTGGTGGAGTAATAACTTCTTTAAATGAATCCGTTTGAGATCGAATTAATGCTAGCTGTTTGCTATACATTAGGACATGGCATCTGAGGACTAATTCTCATTTTTTCTCAGTTATTTAGCTTTATTTCCAGATTCAATCATAGGCTCGTTCTTACGTACTAGAGCACGTCCGCACATGTGCACTCTTCAAAAACGGTGCTTAAAATCGGACGACAAACTAAAATATGTAAATGACATACATTCGAAATAAAAGATATACATAAATAATGATTTATTAAGTCCACATGTCATAAAAACAAGAAACTATGCTTCTAACCACAGCTCGAAAGCTGTCGTTCCAACCACATGTTTGCGTATGTTCGTTTGACCGATGGTTTCAGGAAACACCAAATCGTTGAATGTTAGTGACGATGGAACGATGTTAGTTGGCTATCGTGCGCAAACTTTACAAAGTTGTTACCTCGATTTAATAAATCGTGCGCACGCTTTAAAAAAAATCGAGGGAACTACAAAGCGTGCACACGATTTACTTTTTTCCTGCATGTCATGTGCGGGGCTCCGTAGTAGGTTAACGATGCTTTTGGCAAACGCACCCCAGAGTAGCAACAGAGTAACAACAGTAAGAGTGACGGTAAGAGTAACAGTTAAAAAAAGTTAAAGAATCCATTCACCTTGTAGGTGTATTTAACTAGCCTATGTAGGCTACTTACATCAAAAAATAAAAATAAATAAAGTTAGGCAAAATATCTGTTTGGATTAAACACACTTTTGCTTCTATTGAGGTGGGATTTGAGTAAGTTTAGGGATAGGTTTCATGCTATGGGTAGGTTTAAGGGTGGGTTAAGGTGGAACGGAAGGATCAATTATAACTATAGATGTAATTATAGATGCAATTACAGATATTAATTACAGCTGTATTTACATGCAGTTATTTTTAAATATAAGTACAATGTAAAAACATGTTTACACAATAAGGACATTGTATCAAATTATTAATTTAAATGTTAGTACATAGGCTAGTAGTTAAAGACACAATATAAAGTGGGACCAAATATACAAGTATGGATCAATGTATATCTTTTACATTGAGATGTAACGAAAGTACCTTGTATCATTACATGTGATTTTACATGATAATGACCTTTATCATATTTGGAAAGTTTCAGAAAGCACCTCAGTTCTATTTTAGTTCTATTCTCTGTCTGTTCTGACCTGAGCATATGTACTGAAGTCTGAACTCTGCACTCGCTTTGTCTTGTGTTGTTTTTGTCTCCTGGTCTTCACGTCTAAAGATGCATAACACACCTCTTCATCCTCACCCTGGAATGAAAGAAAATTCATGAATTAATGAAGTTGCTTTCTGAAACATACATATTATATTTATATGTCTTTAATGAATGTGTATGTTTGCGTTGTTCATACCTCAATGATATTTCTACCTCTCGAATGTTCTTTTTGATCTGTCGCAGCATCTACAATGGATTGTTTAAATTAGAACATCACATACATAAATGGTTTAGAGTTTATGCAATGGTTCAGTGTGTTACATTTCAATTTCTACATTACTATCAAATTTAGTTTGCAGCTTTGCTTATCCAAAGTACTCTAATTGACAAAGCTGTTTATCTGTATATTAAATTAAAACTGTGGTAGTGCAAAAGAAGAGTGTGAATTAGTGAATGATACCTGTAGTTTTCCTCTGACAGAGGCAGTACAGACAGATAGAGGAGAGGAGAACACACACCGGACACACACTGAACAGCAGCGTCCAGCAGAGAACACAGTCTGATACACGAGGAGTGGAGGTGATGTTCAGTCCAGAACATGAAGTTACTTGCTCTATATAAAATAAACATATCAATATTATTATTATTATTATTATTATTATTACAGTCATGAGGTGTGGAAGGTTCCGAACAAGAAGTCCATTGCTCAATATAAAATCAATTTAAATGTATCAATGAATGTTTGTACAAATATTTTTATGTTCATCTTGCTTCTTCAGTGAGAAAGTGCTTCAGAATTACATATGATACAATAATGATACAATAATAACTAGCAGAAATGTTTTCTTACCTGCAAAAGAGAGACGAGTTATTCGGTTTCCATAATAGTACACTTTAGATGAGGAGATGATGCCTTTTTCATCTTTATTTATCTTATTCTCCACTTCTGCACAGTAATACAGTCCCAGATCAGAGACACTGATGTTAGTAATATGTAGATCATAAGAAGGAGCGGTTGTGGACAGAGCTGAAACGCTGTAATATCTCCTGGTCCCATTTTGTAAAATCTATTATGAGAGAGGGTTGATTTTCATGAAAGCAGTTTCTTATCCATACAATGATAAAACCATGAGTTACAGAGCGATCACAGTAGAGAGTGATGTTGTCTCCTGGTCTGACTTTCATCTTCACTTCTGCTCCAGAGATTCTGTTCTGACTGAACAACAAAACACCTGTAAAAGAGCAAAATAACTTAATAAAGCACTTAAATTTGAAATATGTACTACTATACTAAAATATTCACTGTAATACTGACAATTACATTCGAAAAACTCTCAAAACAGCTGAAAACTTTCTCAAACCCATTTTTTTCTTACACATGAGAACGACGAGAGCAAGTCTTGACCTCTCCATCTCTGTGAGTGACTGTGAATAACTGACACTGGTGAGGGTCTTACAGACAGCAGCTCTCATCTGATTGGGTCACGTCAATGGAAAATCTTTTCTAAAATGTTTCACGTCACAGAGGGGTTGGTCAATAAATTAGGTTATCATGTGTACGTAAGAGTAGTATTAACCAATCATTGGTTACCCTATAGACTTTTTTACTCTAATTTGCTCTGATTGGTTTACAAATCTGAAATCATCATCAAGCAGATCTGAAGAGGAGGTAATACTTTTGTTTGTCTTATAGATATTATAGATATGTTTAGTATTAAATAATTTTGATTCATGCAGATAATCATCTTCACTTGAGAAATTTTGTGCTTTACATTTCAATTGGTCAATTTTTATTATTATTATTATTATTATTATTGAAGTTCAGCTGTAAAATTCATGATGTTCTCTGTTGTAGTGGGTACAAACCAGCAACGTGTAAACATGTCAAAACAGGAAACCACATCTCTTATATTCAGACCACCTTCACATTTGCTGCTGTGACGTCGTCAAACTCTCACTTCACATCTCTTACTTGATCACTGGTCAACAAGCACGAATGTTTCCATTAGCCTATGTGTGGTTTTGTGAGTTAGAGTTCACACATTTGCACAAAGGAAGTTTGCTCAGCTTGTCTATACTGTGAATATACTGACACTGATGGCTGTCCATTGAGCTGAAATTAGTTGCATTATATTCTAAAACAGAAACAGTAACACATGTGAAGATCAATACATCATATGATAAATCAACTACACAATACACAAAAGAGTGTGATGCTTTTTATAACAACCATTAAAGTTGGCATAAAACACAAGTTGTGTTTATCTTTCCTGTTTTGAAAGATGAACACAAAATGTAAAAAGTGAAATATCTTCTAGAACATGAAAAATGTCGGAAATATAAGTTGGGACTTTAGTTTGTCCATCAGGAATTGATTGGATGATTGTAGTTTGATATTGCTGTGATGTCATGTGAGTGAAAGGTTGTCCCGCCCTCACGCAAGTAAACACCATCAGAGAAGAGAAGAGATGTTACTGCAAGAGGGAGGGGAAATTATTTTGATTCAAGGTTACGAGGGCACGTTAATTTAAAAAATAAAATAACATAATGATGCGCATGGTGTGTGTGTGTGTGTGTGTGTGTGTGTGTGTGTGTGTGTGTGTGTGTGTGTGTGTGCGTGTTTTTGTGACATATCAGGACACAAATTTGTATAATGACATGGGTATGACATAGGTATTACAAGGAGAGGGTGACTTATGAGGACATTACCCCATGTCCCCATTTTTCAAAAGGCTTATAAATCATACAGAATGAGTTTTTTGAGAAAGTAAAAATGTGCACAGTTTCCTGTGGTGGGTAGGTTTACGTAGGTGTAGGGGTAGTGTAGGGCTATAAAGTAGTATAAAAACCATTACGCCTATGGAATGTCCCCACAATTCACAAAAACAAATGTGTGTGTGTGTGTGTGTGTGAGTGTGTGCGTGCGTGCGAGTGTGTGTGTGCGTGCGTGTGTGTAACACTTTTTTGGGGCTCCTAGTGAAAAAAAATAGATCAAACAACCACAGGTAAAGTTCAACACTCTACTGGAGTCAGATTATGGTTCACAAGGGGGAGACATATATTCAAGCACACACTTTTAGCTCCACAACTTGCTAACTAAAGGAAAGAGCAATGTTAGAACGACTAATGGGAGTATGAAAACCACATGTATTTTATTATTAAAGCAGAGTGAAGTATTATGCATATGTCCTGTTCCTTTTACAAAGTTCACACTAAAAAATGCTGGGTTAAAAACAACCCAAGTTGGGTTGAAAATGGACAAACCCAGCAGTTGGGTTAAAAGTTTTATTTAACTCAACCATTGTTTAAAAAATACTGTATTGCTTGCTTAAAATGAACCCAAAGTATGTTGGAAATTAACATTTATTATATATTTAATAAATGAACATTTATTAAAGCTGCTGTCCATAACTTTTTTTGGTCAATTTAGTACATAATAAGTACATAACCAGCCAGTGTTCAAAACTATCTCCTTACCTTAGCCCGATTCACAACGGTAAGCTTGTAATAATGTTTTCTAATTCAAGTGGAACTGGTAGGATTCTGCGGGAAATTTGAGCATTTTCAATTTAAAAAAACAAAGTATAACAATAATAATAATTTGCATGGTTTGATGTGATATGAGCTAAGTGATCGTTAGATTTAATCACCAGCGTGATTTATTGTAATGTTTTTTTTCCCCCAGTTGGTCAGAACAAAAGTGGCAGATTTGTTACTTAGTTGTTCAGATGACATTTTCCAGTGAAAATTCTTATTTTGGTCATACTTCCAAGACTACAATCTGTGATTGTGAAGTACCTGTACAGTATCCACCAGTGCAGTGACTGACAGCCACACATTCTCCTCAAAACATCAGATTCATCCGCGCTGAGGAGCCGTGCCGATGCACAACCCACGTAAAGATGATAATTCCACAAATAACTGCAATTGCAGTTTTCGAACAGAGATGGCGACAAAGAGGCAAAACTTATGGATGCAGCTTTAATAAGTTTAATGAATAATAATTAAACAGTAAACATTTATTAAATTTCTTATTAATAAATGTTCACCTTTTGATTATTATTGTTGCTTCTAGTAATAATGTGTCTGATTTTTAATTTCCAACCTATTTTGGGTTCATTCTAAGCCAGCCATATAGTAATTTTTAAACAATAGTCGAGTTAAAAAAGAAAAAAAACAACAACTGCCCAGCACATTGGGCAAACATTTAACCTAACTGCTGGGTTTGTCCATTTTCAACCCAACTTGGGTTGTTTTTAACCCAGCATTTTTTAGAGTGTAGTTTTCAAAGCCCTGACTATTATTGAAGACTAGTTTCCCCAGTTTTTTAGCAAACCTCACAAATAAAGTATGCTTTAATTTACTCTATGAGCAGCTTCTTTAAAAGTATATTACTTATTAGACATGGAAACAAAGCTTTGTCCAGAGGCACACAGATATTGCACATTATTAAAAATTATATAAAAAGATGAACATGATTTGAATAAATGTGATGTAAGTTGTTAAATACGAAATAAATATTGTTAAAGGAGCTAATGCACATGTGGCTTTTCCTAATACTTACTCAGACAGAAAGTAGAACCACATACACTTCATCTTTCAGAATGAACATGTCTGTTGTTCAGTACGTTCAGCAGTGGGAGCTGTCCAATGTGCTGAATTTATACTGGTCCTCCATACATTTACTGGTGAATTATTCTTCTTAAAGGAAATATATATATTTCATTGTTTAAAGAGAGACTATATATACTATTTCCCTATAGGTCTTAAACCAGTTGTTCTCAATTTTTACTTATTTATTTATTTATTTATTTATTTAGTGATGCCATAACAAAACATTTTAATTATACACAAATTTATTTACAAAAAAATGACTATACTAGTATTGCTAAATAAATGAATGAATAAATGAATAGTGCGCAGGAGCAATATGAAAAGGATAGAATCCTGTCATCTACTCAGTTGAACAGTAGCTTGTATGATTAGTGGGATGTATTCTTCCCATGCCTTCCCTTCTCCCTCCATTCAAATCTGGTGCATGCAAAACTTTTTTTGTTCTTTACATAAGCTCAGTGAGCGCACTCGATACAGAGGAGGGGCCGTGTAATGCTGTAGATTTAAATGTGTAAAACTGAGAACTACAGACGTACAGGTATCCTTGAATAAAGTCAGCATGAAACGGAAGTTGCAATAGTATTTTCTTCACTATTTTGATGTATATCCAAGTGAAACGGATGGTTGAAAATGACTTGATTTTGTCCATTGGGAACTGATTGGATCATTGGATGGTTGTGGTTGATCTCATGTGAGTGACAGGTTGCCCCATCTTCACACCAGTGAACAGTCATCAGAGCAGAGAAGAGATGCTGCTACAAGTGGGAGTGGAAGTTATTTTGATTAAAGATTATGAGGAATGAATTTAAAATAAAAAAATAAAAAAAATAATAATGTGCGCAGATAAATCATTTATAATAAATACTGCAATATATTAAAAAAACCTCAATTTCGAATTCAATGTGACTTTAAGTTTTTTTTTTTTTTGTTTTTTTTAATTGGTATGGTTAATTTTTTTTCATGTTATATATTTGTATGTCTAAGATTAAATAGCTCTTATTCTTACATTTTGCATTTGGCAAAGTCAAAATTAAAATGCGATCAAAAAGGGAAAGCGAAGGATTATAACAAACCCAGAATCAACATTGGCTTGGATTTTTGGAGATGGCGAGAACTCTGAGATTTAAAAGATTTAAAGACAGCCCAGAGATGGCTTTTTTCTTACTCAACAGGTAAGATATTTTATCGAAACAATAGATAGCCATGTAGCTCTCTAACAGAGTTCATTGTAAATCATTATTGTAAAGGATGATGTCTTTATGGGTTGTTTTAGTGATGTGCAGGATTTTTTTTTTTTTTTAAGCCAAACTTATTGGCTTAAGCACTTACAGTTCTTGGATAACTGGTATAGGTATATATACACTCACAAAAATGTATTATATTCAGAGAATGAAGAGTCATCTAATACCATTCACAGATGAGAACACTAATAATATATGCATATCAACACAAAGACTATCATGAAATACTGTTAAATGAAGGATGTGATAAAAGTTGCATTGCATTGCAGATGTAGTAATAAAACAAACTGGAATTGAGCAACAGATCTAATTTCTAATGTCTAATTTCTTTACTACAAAGAATTTTCTGATACCCTGGTTGAGGAAGTATTAAAAGAAGCCACATTTACATTAGCACCTTGCAGTTTTCCAATATGCTTCTTTCTGTTTTTGTCAAACCACAGTTTTTACCCTTACACCAGGTTGATCACAAACACTTTTATGATGTTCAATTTGTTGTATACACAAATGGAAACATTTGTGGCTTTCACCTTCCTTTTCACAGGCATCACCATGCATCAGCAAATTTAAATATCAGCATATTAGTACAAATTACATAATATGAATGAAAATAATATTTAGTAATGTAGTACTAATAAAGTAATAATGTAGTAATCATTTCTGATGTGAATACAATTCTGAGGTGAATCACCAGTCTCAGTAAATGTCTATTTAACATTAATATATTATTACTACCACTACTGCATATAGTGTCAGTGTTACATGTTATATCACACATAATTATTCTACTATAATTAACAATGACTAATCACAGGCTATTCCACAACCGAAATAAATATTGAATACATGTTGTTCATCACAATTCATTTACACTGTAAAATGAATATTTGTGTCTAAAATATAAACTAAATAAGATGAAATTAGAAACTGCATTATCTAAAAGATTAGAAAAAAAAAAAATTAGAACAATTGTATTATGATGCAATCCACTTTTTATTTTAATTTAATGAACACAATCTAAGAATCCATTAAATATGATGTTCTTTGACTGGAACACAGCATGTCATACATCATACACAACATCAATATACTCTTAAAAGTAAAAGGTCCAATTTGTGAAAGGGGAAAAAGCCAAATGCTGCTGGATGTTTGGTTGAGAAACTGCTCACATGAGCATCAATCATCTCTTTTAATAGAGACTGAAAACCTGTTCCAGGGGATGTTTCCACGTTTCAGTTTTGTGTTCAACAGCTCCAGTAACTCTTATGATCTACATATAGAGAATGTCAGTGTCTCTGATGAGGGAATATATTACTGTGCGAAAAAAACAAACAAACAAAAAAAAAAAAAACAGAAGTAAGTAAAGACGTATACGGCATCACTGCAAAATCTGAGCTTGAGTATGGAAACAATATAAACTTATAAACAACCTTATAATATGTTGTATTATCTCATGAAATGACAAAAGTCTTCTTTTAAACATCTAAAAAGCTTTATAATGTGGTCATAATATTTGTTAGTAGTATTTGTCTGCTTTAAGTAAAGTAACAAAAGTTAAGACTTCTTTTGAACAGCCATAAGACATCATGGTAACACTTTACAGTAAGGTTCATTAGTTAACATTAGTTAACATGAACTAATAATGAACTGCACTTATACAGCATTTATTAATCTTTCTTAATGTTAATTTCAACATTTACTAATACATTATTAAAATCTTGTTAACATTAGTTAATCCACTGTGAACTAACATGAGCAAACAATGAACAACTGTATTTTCATTAACTAATGTTAACGAAAATTAATAAATACAGTAACAAATGTATTGCCTATGGTTAGTTCATGTTAGTTAATACATTAACTAATGTTTAACTAATGAACCTTATTGTAAAGTGTTACCGATATTGTGAAAGTGGGTATAAGACATTTGCTTTGAACATTTTTTTTTTTTATTTGCTTTGAACATTTTTATTGCAATATTTGTTCCATATGTAAAATCATCTTAAACAATATGGTATTGTTTTGAATGTAAAACAGTTTCCAGTGAGCTTAAAGGGATAGTTCACCCAAAAATAAAAATTCTGTCATCATTTACTAACCCTCAGTTGATCCAAGCTTGTATGAGTTTCTTTCTTCTGTTGAACACAGAAGAAGATATTTTGAAGAATGTTGGTAACCAGACAGTCAACGGTAGCCATTGACTTCCATAGTATTTTTTTTGTTCCCTATATGTGACCCTGGACCACAAAACCAGTCATAAGGGTCTTTTTTTTTTTTTTTAATTGAGATCTATACATCATCTGAAAGCTGAATAAATAAGTTAGAATAAATTGTTAGGATAGGACAATATTTGGTCGAGATACAACTATTTGAACATCTGGAATCTGAGGGTGCAAAAAAAAAAAAGTAAATATTGAGAAAATTGCCTTAATGTTGTCCAAATGAAGTCCTTAGCAATGCATATCCACTCACAAAAAAATTATTTTCGATATATTTACAGTAGGAAATTTACAAAATATCTTCATGGAACATGATCTTTACTAAATATCCTATTGATTTTTGGCATAAAAGAAAAATCGATAATTTTGACCCATACAATGTATTGTTAGCTATTGCTACAAATATACCCGTGTGACTTATGACTGGTTTTGTGGTCCAGGGTCACATGTGGCTGTTTGATTATCAGCATTCTTTAAAATATCTTCTTTTGTGTTCAACAGAAGAAAGAAACTCATACAGGTTTGAAACAACCTGAGGGTGAGTAAATGATGACAGAGTTTTCATTTTTTGGTGAACTATCCCTTGAAAGTAGGTCACACTGAAATCAACATTAGCCTCATAGGAAACACTCAAATATGAACAAAGTAACGGTTCACTGAGGAACCGCCTTATACATGACATTAGAAAATACAACTAACATGAATGTGGTTAACAATACTGTAAAAGAACATATTTTTGCACCTCAAACTGTACAGTATATCTGTTTATATTGTATATTTAAAAGTATCTTTAAATACAAGGTAATAAAACATTGGTAACACTCTACAATAAGCTCTCATTTGTTAACATTAGTTAACATTAGTTAACGTGACAATGGAGATGACCTAAAGTGCTGAGTGTCATCATGGGTTTCCTGTTTTGCATCTTTCAACTACATGGCTATTGTTTTCATTGACCACAAGAATTAACTCTACTTTTATATATTTGTATAACAATGCATTTACTTGAGGTGTGTATTACCCTGGGCCCTGAAATGTTGCTCTTACTCTTACTAGTACACTTATATAATCACATGCTTGTGGTTTCCTGTTTCAGCATGTCTAAAGTGTGTTTCAGAATTGGGAGGAGAACTTATTTCTTTGAAATGCAGCCCTTGAGTCTTCTGCAAGACTGGACTGAATTATGAGTGAATTGAAGTGAATATTAAAACAGAACAAAAGAGTTTCAGCACCACATACAGTGAACAGCTCAGTAATAACCACATCTAAACATGCTACTAATACATTGTTTAACCTATTTGAAAATAATTACAGTAACCCTTTATTTTAGGGTCTTTTAACTAGTTGCTTATTAGCATGTCTATTACTAGAATATTGGCTATTTATTAGTACTTATTAAGCACATATTAGCACATATATGCCTTATTCTGCATGACCTTATTCTACATTCCTAATCCTACCCAATACCTAAACTTAACAACTACCTTACTAACTATTAATAAGCAGTAAATTAGGAGTTTATTGAGGGAAAAGTCGCAGTTAATAGTTTATATGTGTTCCCTATACTAAAGTGTTACCATAATTACATGGTGATACAAGGGCTTTAGGTGGACACACATTGGAAATAGATCATTTGAAAATGAATTAAATTAAAAACAAATATTTTTAACTTGATAAAAAATATCAACTGTACCTTAAAAAAATAAACCTGTAAAATGAACAGGCTAAAAAGGAAGTGAGCAAGACAAGAAGACAGTCACAAAGACCACTGGAAACATTTGTGGTTTGGACTTTTACCTCAGAAAAACAAACAGAAGGCCAGACTCTCTTTAATACCATGACGATCTGTAAATAGCACTGAATTCACACACGAAAACCACTTCTTACATCCTGTGGCATCAAAAAGCCGCTGTTGCATTTCGTAATATAACATCTGCATGCAACGTCTACAATATCCTGTATCAATCTGCTCAAGCAAATTATGTCTCTGCTCCGCCACTGAAGACCAGTAACTGTTCAACACTGTTCAAGTTTTTAAGCATAAATGGTTTAATTCAGAATTGTTTTCATCTTGAATATTGAGCGTTGTCTCATCTTATATCTTGAGCATTGCATAACATGAATACTTACAATTATGAGGAAAAAAACTAATTTGAGCACATGTGTGATTCATTTTATTCAGTCTATCACTCATAAAAGCATTTCCTGACTTCTGTGCCCTTATCATGATTTGGTCCTGATGAAATGGTTTGTGGGTAAGTGTTTATGACTTCATTCTCTGCAACTGTAAGGAGGACCAGACCAGTTTGAACTATTATTAGCCACTAGATGGAGCCATTGAATTTTCATCATTTCATATTCACAGACACTCTCATAACATAAGCATATTAGACATTCTGTCTAAACATTTGACAAACTTGTGCTTATTACTGACTTAACTTTATTTGACAATTTACACCCACATGTATTTTGAGATAAATATTCATATGATCTACAAATAAAAACAGAGACACAAAACTGTATGCGTTTTCTTTTAGACCAGCTGCTTGGAACATCTAAATATATATATATATATATAAACAAATTATATCAATAGATATTGTAAATCATAACGCTTATTGAACACTTATTGAAAGCACGCTTAAACTATACTTTATTGTGATTAGTGCAAAAAATATGTACAAAAAAGCATGCCATAAGCAGCTACAGTTGTGCTCAGAATTATTGGCACCCTTGATAAATATGATCAAAGATGACTGTAAAAATAAATCTGCAGTGTTTATCCTTTTGATCTTTAATTCATAAAATTAGCAAAATTCTAACCTTTCACTCAAGGAAAAGAATAGAATTGAAAGTGGGGGAAACTCACGTTTTGAAATAAATGTTTTTCTCCAAAACACATTGGCCACAATTATTGGCACCCCTAGATTTTTTTTATGAGTAAAATATCTCTGAAGTATATTCCCATTCATATTCCCATTTTTTTTAGCACACCAGGGTGATCATGAACATGAAATTGTCCAGCCATGACTTCCTGTTCCACAGCAGTATAAACATGAGGAAACACAATGGCCAAATTCCCTTAATCATTCATCACAATGAGTAAAACCAAAGAATATAGTTCTGATGTGCAGCAAAAGATTGTTGAGCTTCACAAAATAGAAAGTGACTGTAAGAAAATAGCTGAAGCATTCTTCAATTAAAAAAAAAAAAAAATTATTTTGTGTTCAGCAGAAGAAAGAAATTCATACAGGTTTGGAACAACTTTCCCCCTGAAATCAAAATTTAAGTTTTTTAGCTTTTAGTATGAATATGTTAGCCTTAATGTTATGAATAAGCTGGTGTGTTCCAAAACAATGACAAAATTCACATTTAGGAGATATAAGCATTCAAAACTTACAGGCTCTCACTTCCGCTAAAATGGATCATGGATTTTCATGACATCACATCACACTTCAGTTTTTCGTCAAATCTTCGGTCCAATCAAATGCTCTCTAGAATCTGAAGTCCCGGCTCCTCCTACATTCTTAATCGGTCACTTGTTCACACATTTACTAGTTTCTACATGGTGAATGGCACATAGTGCACTATATAGAGAATAGGGAACGATTTAGACAGTGTAAATATGCTTTCCTTTGACACGAATGAAGTCCGTTTTCGCGTTAGTGTCACATGAACCGCCGCAGCGCGAGCAGTCTGCTCCGGTCCAGAGACACGAGAGCACAGAGCGGATCATATGCGCGAGTCGGCACAGACCACAAAAGGTATCGGACCCATTTGAATTCTGCACAGAATGCTGTATATTAAAGCGATATAAAGGACATTCGGAGGAGAAACGGTTAGAGATTATAAGGAAACTGAGGTTTTACAGAGTCTAACGGCTCTGGTCGAGCTGTTACATAAACGAAACGCTATTGGCTATTTTTAAAAAGGGGCGGGGCTGTTCGATATATCGCCGTCTTCCTGTTTCAGTTGAAATTACGTCAGCACAATGAATAATGCTGCGCGTTCCAACACTCTTCAGTGGGCCTTTAATGACCCCAATAGAATAGTTACCTGAAGAACATTTGCTTTGAGTATCTCAGCACTTAAAAAAACATGAAAAGTCTGAAAAATGCCAAAATGATGGTGTAGTCTGTCATGCAGATAGAATACAAACACTTTAAACATACATTTGCTTTGTATTCTTGTGCTTTTAAACAGACATTGCAACACTTTCACAAATTCATAACAAATAAACAGTTTAATATTATGCCCTCGGTATATTTAAACAACTTTATTACTCCTTATTTTAATCATTCAGTTATTAAATTGGATAGATGAACAACCAGGTAGTTTAATAAAATGTTTTATTGTTATCAGCATGTCACAGTCAATAAAAGCTAAACTAAAATTGTGTAAATGAGGGAAATTTGCTTGAGATGTGTCGTGAGGAGGTGTCAAAACCACCAATCGTTCCATTCCATTTATCTGCTCTATGCATGCAGCTCAAACACTGCACATAATAATGCATATACATAATCACAAGGTTGTGGTTTTCTGTGTTTCTTACTAGCTCTCAGCGTCGAGACAAGAGCTTACCTTACTTGTTAGAAATGTGGTCATCAGTAATATTAATAAT
Organism: Mylopharyngodon piceus; assembly: GCA_039654765.1. Classification (NCBI taxonomy): domain Eukaryota; kingdom Metazoa; phylum Chordata; class Actinopteri; order Cypriniformes; family Xenocyprididae; genus Mylopharyngodon; species Mylopharyngodon piceus. Next base: position 9,361,037 of record CM077440.1, read on the forward strand.
AATGTGTGTCAGGTTTATGTTCTGTTGTGATTTTCTTATTTTGATTTTACTTTGTTCTGTTCTCTGTGTGTTCATTTCCTGTCTTCCTTAGTTGACCTAGGCTGTGTCTAAAAGTTCCCCCATACCCTTAAATAGGGCACTATTTGAGGGAACAGTCAGTTGTAGTAGTGTCTGAGATCATGGTGGACATTGAATGAATGTGGCATTTATATAGTGCATTACTATGAACTATTATACACCCAAAGCGCTTTACAATGATATCAGGGGTCTCTCCTCAACCACCTCCAGTGTGCAGCATCCACTTAGATGATGTGACAGCAGCCACAGTACAACAGCACCGGTGCGCTCAACACACACCAGCTATAGGCGGAGAGAGTGATAGAGCCAATTCAGTGGATAGGGATTATTAGGAGGGCATGATTGATAAGGGCCAGTGGAGGGAATTTGGCCAGGACACCATTTGGCCTTCTCTTTTATGAGAAGATACTTTTAATGACCACAGAGAGTCAGGACCTCGGTTTAACATTGGTGCTTTTTACGGTATAGTGTCCCCATCACTACTGGGGCATTCATTAGGACCCACACAGACCACAGGGTGACAATCCAGCAACAATCTAGTAGGTCTCCCATACAGGTACTGTCCAGGCTCAACCCTGCTTAGCTTCTGTGGGCAACCAGTCTTGGGCTACAGGGTGATATGGCTGTGGCTACGTTATCGAGTGCACTCATTCAATCCCATAATGCACCGCAATAACAAGTATATAACTGATGTACACTCAATGGCTAGAGAATACCCATAATGCACTGTGAGGGATGCACCAAATTAATTACCACATCTCTCCAGAAGATGGCGCCCGCAGCTGAATCATCCATCCAGCCATTTTCCAAACTGTGTGTACAGCGTAATATCATACAGGTATAAATTCCTTTTTAATTGATTATAAAATGGTATAATAAAGCAATAAGTCCCAAGACGCGGAGCGGAGTGCCTAAAACCCCCTTAGCTGTTATAAATTCACTGTAAACCACAGCTTCACAGGGCTTATTGCTTTTATAAAACGGTTACCACACAATACAAATATTAACGCCAAAAAAATATGTATCAATGCAACTTTCATGAAGTAAAATCATTAAAAGGCTTCCTTCCAAAGACAAAGACACTGTTTTGAGTGCCTCTGACACCACTGTGATTGCCAGTCCCAGGGTTATTGTGGCACTCTGTAAGAACAGACCTCTTCCTCTGACAGGACAACTAGCCGCATGTATTGCCTACTGGGGCCGATGTAGAAGAGTCTGTCGTCTGTTTTAAGAGGAAAAAAGAAAATGTCCAAAAAAGTTAGTGTTCAAAGTAAAAAGAAAAAGATATCTGACGGATTACGCTACATTACAGTCACATGTCATCATTTACTCACCCTCATATTGTTCCAAACCTGTATGAATGTCTTTCTTCAGATTAACACAAAAGATATTTTTAAGAATGTTGGTAATTAAATAGTTGAGGGTAGCCACTGACTTCCATTGTATTTGTTTTTCCTACTATGGAAGTCGATGACTACTGTCAACTGTTTGATTACCAACTATTCTTCATTGATCACCAACTATTCATCAAAATATATTGTTTTGTGTTCAACAGAAGAAAGAAACACATACAGGTGTGAAACAACATGAGGGTGAGTAAATGATATATTGAAATGATATATCTATATTTCTTCGCGCCCTGACGAAACTTACCAATTCACAAAATTAACGGAATGCATAGCTGATATAAAAAATTGGATGACCAGTAATTTCCTACTACTAAATTCAGAAAAAAACAGAGATTCTAATTTTTGGACCAAAAACTTCTTCACGTAATAACCTAGAATACTGTCTAACACTTGATGGCTGCTCTGTTAAGTCTTCGTCGTCAGTTAGGAACCTGGGTGTGCTCTTTGATACCAATCTTTCATTTGAAGGCCATGTTTCTAGCATCTGTAAAACCGCATTCTTCCATCTTAAAAATATATCTAAACTACGACATATGCTCTCAATGAAAAATGCAGAACAGTTAGTTCATGCGTTCATGACCTCAAGGCTAGATTACTGTAACGCTCTACTGGGTGGTTGTTCCGCTCACCTGATAAATAAACTACAGCTTGTACAAAATGCAGCAGCTAGAGTACTTACAAAGCACTAAATGGTTTAGCTCCCCAGTACCTGAGCGAGCTCGTAATGCATTATAGTCCTTCACGTCTATTGCGATCTCAGAATTCAGGCCAGCTGATAATACCTAGAATATCAAAATCAACCGCAGGCGGTAGATCCTTCTCCTATTTGGCACCTAAACTCTGGAACAATCTTCCTAGCATTGTTTGGGAAGCAGACACACTCTGTCAGTTTAAATCTAGACTAAAAACGCATCTCTTTAACCTGGCATACACATAACACATTACCAATTTATATTTTCAAATCCGTTAAAGGATTATTAGGCTGCATAAATTAAGTCAGCCGGAACTGGGAACACTTCCTATAACACCAGATGTACTCGTTACATCAGAAGAAGAATGGCATCTACACTAATATTAGTCTTTCTGTTTATCCCGAAGTTTACCGTAGTCAACCGGATCCGGGCCGTATCCAGGTGAGATCGAGGACCCCCCCCCCCCCCGACTAAGCCTGGTTTCTCCCAAGGTTTTTTTCTCCATTTTAACACCTATTTGCCACCTGTTTGCCACCTGATGTCACCTGTTGGAGTTTGGGTTCCTTGCCGCTGTCGGACTTGCTTAGTTGGGGACACTTGACATTTGACTTGAAATTTGATATTCAACAGTGCTTTGATCTGCCTGCATTGACACCATTCTTTAAGAGCTGCTGTGCAGCCAAAATTATATACCAGTTATCACTGTAAAGCTGCTTTGACACAATCTGCATTGTAAAAAGCGCTATATAAATAAAGGTGACTTGACTTGCGTTCTTGAGAGTACTGGAACTGAACTTCGACGGTTGATGATGACGTAGGGCAAGAACACAAGGACGCAAGATCGCTTAAGAACGCATATTGAGAAACAGCCAGAATCAAGGGCCGGAACTATCCGTTTTATAAAATAAAGGTTTATACATGACATTACTACGGAGCCCGGCACGTCACCTATAGGAGAAAAAAAAAAAACAATCCGTGCCGACGGTTTTGCAATCCGTTCCCTCAGTTTATAAACCGTGCTCACGAATTCTTAAACTGTTCCTTCGGTTTAACAAATCGTGCCCACGGATTGATAAACCGTACCGCTCAGATTTTGCAAACCGTACCCTCGGTTTTTAAATCCGTTCCCACAAATTTATAATCCGTGCGCACGCTTTCACAATCCGTTCCCACGGGTTTGTAAAAACTGTACTCACGGATTCATTTTAGAAGAAGAACAGTACGGAGCCCGGCACGTCACCTATAGGAGAAAAAAAAAAACAATCCGTGCCGACGGTTTTGCAATCCGTTCCCTCAGTTTATAAACCGTGCTCACGAATTCTTAAACTGTTCCCTCGGTTTAACAAACCGTGCCCACGGATTAATAAACCGTACCCACGAATTTCCAATCCGTGCGCTCAGATTTTGCAAACCGTACCCTCGGTTTTTAAATCCGTTCCCACAAATTCATAATCCGTGCGCACGCTTTCGCAATCTGTTCCCACGGGTTTGTAAAAACTGTACTCACGGATTTGTGGCCCCGCCTCCAATCTTTGCCGGCAGATTCAACCAGGCCACCTATTTAGGTGCGGGATGCATAGGCTATCGTAAATAAACTTTATTTTACAAAATGGAGAATTTCCTGAACTTGCATTCAGAATTCATTTGAGAATTTCCATTATTTTTATCTTTTAAAGTCAAAAAGCAAAGGCAAAAAGCTTAGTATAATAAAATCACCAAAACAAGTCTTCATGTTAAGAATGAATAGTAGTACACAAACATTTCTAAAACTGTAAAAAGTTTTTTAAAAAAATAAAGCATTCATTAATTATTTTATGATAAACATACTGTCTTAAGTGCACTCATTTATAGTCATAAATTAATATAATTGATAAATAAATACATTTAAAAAATGAATACAATAAATAATAATAATAATTATTATTATTATTATTATTATTATTATTATTATTATTATTATTAGCCTATTGTTGCATTTAGGCTACATGCATTTAGAAGAAGAAAAGAGGAACAAAGAAATTAAAAGTCAGTCATAATAATGCCAGGTTTATTAGGCAATAATAATAAAGTGCTAAGATTATCACAAATAAACACAAGATTTTGATGCACATAATTCTTATTAAATCGTTGTATTCCGCTACCCGTTGATAGAGAATCACTGCAGTTAATATAATTTGATGAATAATACACAATAAAACAATAAGTTTCGTTAACACGTACCTGGCCCAGGTGAAAAAATACTATAGTAATTTATAGTAAATAGGCTACTATAGTGTTTTTGAACCATACTATAGTAAAGTACTTGAATTAATTTATTGTGGTAATTCTTGCTGTGATAATATAACAACTATAGTAATATAAACAAATTACTTTACCCAATATTGTACTAAGTTTTCTACAACTTTAGGGTATATTATACTACAATATACACTACAGTTTACTGTAGTAAAAACTAAAGTATACTACAGTATTTATAACAGTTGATCAGTTCACTATAGTTAATATTACAGTATGCTATAGCATTCATTAACAATGTAAATACAATAATATATACAGTATACTACAATGTACTATAGTATGGTTCAAAAACACTAGTATTTACTATAGTATTTTTTTCACCTGGGGGAGTTTGCTGTTCTTCTTCTAAAATGAATCCGTGAGTACAATTTTTACAAACCCGTGGGAACAGATTTGCGAAAGCGTGCGCACGGATTATGAATTTGTGGGAACGGATTTAAAAACCGAGGGTACGGTTTGCAAAATCTGAGCGCACGGATTGAAAATTCGTGGGTACGGTTTATTAATCCGTGGGCACGATTTGTTAAACCGAGGGAACAGTTTAAGAATTCGTGAGCACGGTTTATAAACTGAGGGAACGGACTGCAAAACCGTCGGCACGGATTGTTTTTTTTTTTCTCCTATAGGTGACGTGCCGGGCTCTGTAGTACAGCAAACTCCCCCAGGTGAAAAAATACTATAGTAAATACTATAGTGTTTTTGAATCATACTATAGTATATTGTAGTATACTGTATATATTATAGTATTTACAAAACTTCGTTAATGAATGCTACAGCATAACCTACTGTAGTATACAGTGAACTGATAAACTGTTATATATACTGTAGTATACTTTAGTTTTTACTACAGTAAACTGTAGTGTATATTGTAGTATAATATACCCTAAAGTTGTAGAAAACTTAGTACAATATTGGGTAAAGTAATTTGTTTATATTACTATAGGCTAGTTGTTATATTATCACAGCAACTATAGAATTACCACAATAAATTAATTCAAGTAGCCTACTTTACTATAGTATGGTTCAAAAACACTATAGAATTTACTATAAATTACTATAGTATTTTTTTTTCACCTGGGCCAGGTACGTGTTAACGAATCTTATTGTTTTATTGTGTATTATTCATCAAATTATATTAACTGCAGTGATTCTCTATCAACGGGTAGCGGAATACAACGATTTAATAAGAATTAGCTTATGTGCTTCAAAATCTTGTGTTTATTTGTGATAATCTTAGCACTTTATTATTATTGCCTAATAAACCTGGCATTGTGTATTATGACTGACTTTTAATTTCTTTGTTCCTCTTTTCTTCTTCTAAATGCATGTAGCCTAAATGCAACAATAGGCTAATAATAATAATAATAACAACAACAATTATTATTATTTATTGTATTTATTTTTTAAATGTATTTATTTATCAATTATTTTTAATTTATGACTATAAATGAGTGCACTTAAGACAGTATGTTTATCATAAAATAATTAATGAATGCTCTATTTTTAAAAAAAAACAAAAAAAAAACTTTTTACAGTTTTAGAAATGTTTGTGTACTGTTCATTCTTAACATGAAGACTTGTTTTGGTGATTTTATTATACTAAGCTTTTTGCCCAAAATGGACTTTAAAAGATAAAAATAATGGAAATTCTCATATGAATTCTGAATGGACAGTTCAGGAAATTCTCCATTTTGTAAAATAAAGTTTATTTATTTACAATAGCCTACGCATCCCGCATCTAAATAGGTGGCCTGGTTGAATCTGCCGGCAAAGATTGGAGGCGGGGCCACAAATCCGTGAGTACAGTTTTAAAAACCCGTGGGAACGGATTTACGAAAGCGTGCGCACGGATTATGAATATGTGGGAACGGATTTAAAAACCGAAGGTAGGCCTACGGTTTGCAAAATCTGAGCGCACGGATTGGAAATTCGTGGGTACGGTTTATTAATCCGTGGGCACGATTTGTTAAACTGAGGGAACAGTTTAAGAATTCGTGAGCACGGTTTATAAACTGAGGGAAAGGATTGCAAAACCGTCGGCACGGATTGTTTTTTTTTTCTCCTATAGGTGACGTGCCGTACATTTCCATGACAGAGTTCAAGATAAATCTTTTCAGTACTGGAGCTGCCAGTTAGCTAAGTCTCAAATGATTATTAAACAGCAAGTATGCTGGTCATGCATTCATTCAGGGTGTTTCCCTGCTTACGGTCCAAGACTCCAGATTCCCCTTGGCCTAGACAGGCAGTTTGGAAAATGGATGGATGGATGGATAATAATTGGCTGTGCAATAAAAACATTTTATTTTTGGTGTTTTATAATAATGATGATGATGATAATAAAAGATTATTAATAACAGTAGTAAGATGGTTTGTACATCAAGTCAAATCAGATCAAATAAAACACAGATGTGCACATGCACGTTCAAAAGCGGACAATCATAAAGTCCACTGGAAACATTTGTGGGTTGACTTACACTTAAACAAAGAGCCGACGAGACTCTCTTTACCAGAAAAAAAGAACCTCTAAATAGCACTGAATTCAAACCTAAACAACAACATCAATGTGGCACCTAAAGTCTCACTGACTTAACCAACAACAAACAAAGACTGTAGCAACAAGAAAGACACACCTAGAAGCAAATCACAAATATTTCTAATCTCAATATTTCTGCCCCCTTGTGGTGACCCGCTTCATGTAAAATAAAACAGATATAAATTTATTAGGCTATTGATATGACTGACAATGGCATAAACATACTTTGTACTTTTCAAAGTATTATTCAGTTCTTTATTTCTTTATGTGGATTTCTTTATTTCTTAAACTTTACAGTTTTTCTCAATCGCTTTGGCACATTTTTTCGAAACAGTCAACATTCTCTAAACTGTAAGTACAATTGTCACAACTGTTTGCTAGAACATCACAACTCTATTGCATGTCTGCAAAATGTAGCAACTCACCCAAAACATTTAATTCATGCTTCAAAACCTAGTTCTTGTGTCAGTAAATTGGCCAATGCCACCAAAATAAAAAGTGTTTTTGTCATCGTGTGAGCCACACTGGTCAAAATGTTTTTTCACCATGAAATATTTGTTATATACCAATTTCATGTATTTTCCTACTTATTTTGTTGACACTGACTGCTTTCTATACTATACAAGAATGTCAGTTTTGTCTAGCAGAATGCTCTTGTGTATCACACTGAGCTTTTTAGATAAAGATTCAGACAATAGGTAAAAATTTACTGGAAAAAGTCATACTGTAGTACACAAAAAGAAAATGAACATTTGTATTTATACAGTGCATTTATTTTTGTAGAAATGTGATACATGTAAATTGAAAATTCACAGTTTCTTATTCATTTTTACACACTCTATTATGTTTTCCCCCAACATCACTATCACCACATATTCTTTCATATACAGTATCATTCTTACATTCTTATACCACACAATGTATCTTACTATTGCTCTTCCACAACAAGCAACTGTGAATTGTCAGTTTACATGTAACATATTTCTACAAAAATAAACGTCCCGTATAAACACAAATGTATTTATACAGTACTGCTGTAGCTGCTGCTGTTTAGGGTTGTGACATTCCTCCATGTTCAAAAATGGTAGTGATTGTGCTGGGCAAACTTTGATTGGTTGATTAGTAAGACTTTGATTCCTATTTCATTACAATGGCAGGCTAATTTAGCAGACATTACAAACATTCCATGTGTTACATGTGCCCTTGTCCTGTGTTCTATTTTCATTGCACACATGCAGTCACTTCACTCTGGACTCCATTTCCCACAATTCCCCACCTAGGAACTAATCACACACTCACACCTGTTTCCCATCAGTGACACTTTATAAGCTGCACTCAAACACACACACTGGGCTGAGTATTGTTTAGCCTTTGTTTGACCTTGTCCCCTTGTCCCTTGTCCATGTTTTTGACCCTGGACTGTTTCCTTGTTGATGATCGTTTGCTGCCTGCCTTGACCTTTGCCTGTGAATTGGATTACTCTTTTGCCTTGCCTCCCTGTTTCTGTTTGCTGGTGTTTGACGTATTGCCTGTACGACTACGCTCTTTTAAATAAAGCCTGCATGTGGATTTTCAACTCCGTCGCCCAGTTCCCTTCGTTACAGAATACTCAGCCACCAAGATCCAGCGGCTTTTATGAGCGTTTCCAGCCACGACATGGATCCAGCAACACGTCTTGTCCGCCTACGTCAAGGTAATTGTACCCTCGAGGACCACATCCAAAAGTTTCTGGACATTGCACATTTATCTGACTTGCCTGACTTTGCTCTCATTGATTTCTTCTGTCATGGATTAAACACACCACTGCAAGATTATTTAATCATGTATGGTCCTCGAGGGTCACTTGTTGAATTTTTGGACTTTGCTCTAATGCTAACTGGCTCTCTTTTTACTGTGGGGGTCGCAGAGGAATGCAACATAACTCCAGTGCCTTTAATGGTGGCTGCGCTAGAACCCACTCACAAAATGGCGGCCACCACAACACCAAATCAAGTCACAGCTGATCTTCCTGAGTCAAGTCAAGTCACAGTTGATCTTCCTGAGCCAAGTCAAGTCACAGTTGATCTTCTTGAGCCCAGTCAAGTCACAGTGGATCTTCCTGAGCCCAGTCAAGTCACTGCTGATCGTCCAGGGTCAGGTCACGTCTCCGCTGATCGTCCAGGGTCAGGTCACGTCTCCGCTGATCGTCCAGGGTCAGGTCACGTCTCCGCTGATCGCCCAGAGTCACGCCACGTCTCCGCTGATCGCCCAGAGTCACGCCACGTCTCCGCTAATCGCCCAGAGTCACGCCACGTCTCCGCTGATCGCCCAGAGCCACGCCACGTCTCCGCTGATCGCCCAGAGCCACGCCACGTCTCCGCTGATCGCCCAGAGCCACGCCACGTCTCCGCTGATCGCCCAGAGCCACGCCACGTCTCCGCTGATCGCCCAGAGCCACGCCACGTCTCCGCTGATCGCCCAGAGTCACGCCACGTCTCCGCTAATCGCCCAGAGTCACGCCACGTCTCCGCTGATCGCCCAGAGCCACGCCACGTCTCCGCTGATCGCCCAGAGCCACGCCACGTCTCCGCTGATCGCCCAGAGCCACGCCACGTCTCCGCTGATCTTCTAGAGTCACGTCAAGTCTCTGGATCCGTCCGAGAGCGGAGAGGATTGTTGTCCAGTGTGGACAATCCACCACTGACTTCAGCAGGAGCAGCTGGCATTCCGAAGCCTCCGCCGGCCGCTCCACACTCAAGTCCGCCGGTTGCTCCGCACTCAAGTCCGCCCCGCCAGTGTCTACGGACGAGACGGCCGCCCGGCCAGTGTCTACGGACGAGACGGCCGCCCGGCCAGTGTCTACGGACGAGACGGCCGCCCGGCCAGTGTCTACGGACGAGACGGCCGCCCGGCCAGTGTCTACGGACGAGACGGCCGCCCGGCCAGTGTCTACGGACGAGACGGCCGCCCGGCCAGTGTCTACGGACGAGACGGCCGCCCGGCCAGTGTCTACGGACGAGACGGCCGCCCGGCCAGTGTCTACGGACGAGACGGCCGCCCGGCCAGTGTCTACGGACCGTACACATGGGGTACTGAGGCCGTCCGAGTGCATCACTGGACGCTACCACCGCGCAAGGAGCTGAAGCGAGTGCTACTGCTTTGTGAGGTTCTGCAGTATAAGCCACCACCTCTGGGAAAATTGCAGTAGCCGCTGTAACCTCCAAAGGTTCTGCAGCATCAGCCGCCACCTCTGGAGATTCTGCGGTGGTATACGCGGTCCAGATACACCGTAAAGTGACCCCCATTATAGGGGCTGTAGGGGACAGAGGATTTATTTATGATTCCTCCCTGTTTATGGATAGTACCACTGTAGAACCTCCAGAGGTGGCGGCATCCGCTGCAGACCCTCTAGAGGTGTCAGTGGTACCCAGCTATGAACTCTTGCCCCGTCCTGTCACGGCTAAGGAGGCCGTCTATGAACATTCACCCTGGCCGTCTGCCCTGCCTTCTTCGCCCTGGTCGTCTGGCCTTCTTCAGTTTCCAGGCAGTCTTCCTCTCCACGGACCTGGCCCTCCATCCCGCCCCCTGTTACGCCTCCGCTCCACCTCCCTCCTGGAGTGTTTAGGAGTGTCTGGAAGCCACTCCTTTGAGGGGGGGCTCTGTTACATGTGCCCTTGTCCTGTGTTCTATTTTCATTGCAAACATGCAGTCACTTCACTCTGGACTCCATTTCCCACAATTCCCCACCTAGGAACTAATCACACACTCACACCTGTTTCCCATCAGTGACACTTTATAAGCTGCACTCAAACACACACACTGGGCTGAGTATTGTTTAGCCTTTGTTTGACCTTGTCTCCATGTTCCTTGTTCCTTGCCTGTGTTTTTGACCCTGGACTGTTTCCTTGTTGATGATCGTTTGCTGCCTGCCTTGACCTTTGCCTGTGAATTGGATTACTCTTTTGCCTTGCCTCCCTGTTTCTGTTTGCTGGTGTTTGACGTATTGCCTGTACGACTACGCTCTTTTAAATAAAGCCTGCACGTGGATTTTCAACTCCGTCGCCCAGTTCCCTTCGTTACACCATGTCAGACATTTATGTAATATACATGCATATCTGACAGATTTTGATAACTGAATGGCTCACACGATGAAAGAATGTTTAGAAGTTGTGAAGAGTTTGACAGTTTCACTGAGAACCAACTTATCACTTTAGATCAACAAGCCATGTGCATTTAGTTATTGTGCAAATTATACACAATTGTACTTATTCTTTTGCACACACGCCAAAACACATGCAATTTACTTAAATCAATAAGAAATTTAAATCCGATGTGAACAAGAAACTAATTGTTCAGACATCTAAACTTATTGTTTTGAGGGGAAAAAAAAGTCACAATTGAGCCAAACTTGAGGAAAAACTAATAAAGAGAAATGATTGACTGCACCTGAAAGGTTTAGAGTATTAGCCACTAGATGGAGCCATTGAGTTTTGCTTTCCTTTTATATTTATTTCTTATTTAATTGACTGTTTTTAAATTAATCAATACGAAACTGTCTTTATTGTTTAATGCTGCACAGAAATATAAACTGGATTAATGCTATGAAATATGTTCAAAATATGAAGTTATGAAACATGAAATTGTAAATAAAAAAATGAAATAAACTGTAAAATAAACTGTCACGACAACAGCAACCATCTCTTCACTCATTTTTATGTATTTATTTTATTGTTGCAATGCAACAAAACTTATTCGGTCCAAAAACTACTGTTTATTTTTATACTTTATCACATGTGTGCATTAGCTTTATGCACATGGAATAGATCACATTTCAATTCTACTGAAAACTATTTGTGGTTCTGTCAATTTGTGCATTTCTGTTGATAGAGTCCAGTGGAAACATTTGTGGTTGGTACTTACAGCTGCCCACAAGAAGAGAGAAAAAGAAAAAAGAAAGAATGAGCGGTAGACAAACGTACACAGGAAACCCATTCTAACATCCTGTCGATAGTGTGAGAACAGAGAATGTAAAGTTTAGTCCTATTTTTCTTGTCCCTTCTATGACAAAGAAAGTAATTATGATTCTGGACTGAAAAGGAAAACAGATCTTCATTTAAGTTGTTGTCACTCACTTTAAATGTTTTACTGATCAGTCTAAATTTAGCTTTTATACCACAGAAGGACATATTGACAAAAAAAAACACAAACTGGCTAATAAACAGTTATTATTTGTAATTAGTTATTATTGTTTTTTTTGTTTTTTTTGTTTTTTTCTTATTTTGTTTAATCCAATAAAAGATTTTTAAAAATCAGTGCTATTTCAATACGAAAATATAATTTGCGACCAGAAAAAGTGCAAATAAAACGTAATAGCAATACTTTAAACTTTTTTTTTTTTTTACTTTATTTCGTTAGTATTTTATTTGAACATTTGAAATATTTTTTTTATATTTGTGTGTCATGCATAACTGTATATGTAAATACAATTATATAAAAATGTGCTGCAAGTTTGTGTGTGCATGTGAACTAAATGTGGAGAAAGCGTTCAGTAATCATATAGCTGACGTTGCTGAGTACAAAAAGAGAACAATAGAAAGTAAGTTTTCAGTAAGTTGTTTAAACTGAGCAGGAGAATCACATCTTGGCATAGGGATATGAAGATGTCAGCAGTCTATAAGAGACTTCAGTGTGGAGGCAGATCTTTCCAGTTTTACTCGTCTCACACTGATGTTTCTCTGTAGGATCTCCCTGAAATGAATAGGAGATGCACATGAAACAAACTAAACTATTGTCTTTGGCATGGCAAAGCTTAAAAAAAACCAAGTAACAATATACAGTAGATACATTTTCCTTAAAACAAGTAACAATATAGATACCTTAATAACATTCGCGGTGAGCATCTCTGCACTCTGCTCAGAATCTAAAGATCAAATGAAAATATGACAGTACAGTGAGAAAATAATGCAAGTCTGAATATAGTAACTTTAAGCATGTATGTGCTCTTAAATACATAAAAATGTCAGTACCATTTAAAAACAAATGCTACTGTTTACTGTAGTAATAACAGTAAGTTATGCATAATCACATACAATGGTGGTCAGAATTATTGGCACCCTTGGTAAATATGATCAAAGATGACTGTAAAAATAAATCTGCATTGTTTATCCTTTTGATCTTTAATTCATAAAATTTGCAAAAATCTAACCTTTCATTGAATGAAAAGAATTGAAAGTGGGGGGGAAATCACATTATGAAATAAATGTTTTTCTCCAAAACATGTTGGCCACAATTATTGGCACCCTTTTATTCAATACTTTTTGCAACCTCCCTTTGCCAAGATAACAGCTCTGGTCTTCACCTATAATGCCTGATGAGTTTGGAGAACACCTGACAAGAGATCAGAGACCATTCCTTCATGCAGAATCTCTACAGATCCTTCAGATTCCAGCTCCATGTTGGTTCTTCTTCTCTTCAGTTCACTCCATTCATTTTCTTTAGGGTTCAGGTCAGGGGACTGGGACGGCCATGGCAGAAGCTTCATTTTGTGCTCAGTGACACATTTTTGTGTTGGTTTTGATGTTTGTTTTGGATCATTGTCCTGATAGAAGATCCAACCACGGCCCATTATTGGATTTCTAGCAGAAGCGGTCAGGTTTTGATTTTTATCTGTTGGTATTTGATAGAATTCATGATACCATGTATCTGAACAAGATGTCCAGGACCTCCAGCAGAAAAATAGGCCCACAACATTAAAGATCCAGCAGTATATTTAACCGTGGGCATGGGGTACTTTTTATCCATGTGTGCACCAAACCCATCTGGTGAGTTTGCTGAACAAAAGCTCTTTTTTTAGTTTCATCTGACCATAGAAGCCGGTCCCGTTTGAAGTTCCAGTCGTGTCTGACGACTGAATATGCTGGAGATTGTTTCTGGATGAGAGCAGAGGATTTTTCTTGAAACCCTTCCGAACAATTTGTGGGGATGTAGGTGCTGTTTGATAATTTTTTTTAGGCTTTCTGAGACTCAAGACTCAACTAATCTCTGCAATTCTCCAGCTGTGATCCTTGGAGAGTCTTTGGCCACTCAAACTCTCCTCCTCACCGCGCATTAGGACGCTATAGACACATGTCCTCTTCCAGGCAGATTTGTAACATCTTTAGTTGATTGGAACTTCTTAATTATTGCCCTGATAGTGGAAATGGGGATTTTCAACGCTTTAGCTATTTTCTTACAGCCACTTTCTATTTTGTGAAGCTCAACAATCTTTTGCTGCACATCAGAACTATATTCTTTGGTTTTACTCATTGTGATGAATGATTAAGGGAATTTGGCCTTTGTGTTTCCTCATGTTTATACTCCTGTGGAACAGGAAGTCATGGCCGGACAATTTCATGTTCATGATCACCCTGGTGTGGTAAAAAAATGTAAATATGAATGGAAATATACTTCAGAGATATTTTACTCATAAAAAATTCTAGGGGTGCCAATAATTGTGGCCAGCGTGTTTTGGAGAAAAACGTTTATTTCATAATGTGATTTTTTCCCCGACTTTCAATTCTTTTCCTTCAATGAAAGGTTAGATTTTTGCAAATTTTATGAATTAAAGATCAAAAGGATAAACAATGCAGATTTATTTGTACAGTCATCTTTGATCATATTTACCAAGGGTGCCAATAATTCTGACCACAACTGTACAACTAACCCTAAACCAAACTCTAATCCTAACCCTAAGGGCGTGTTCACACTTGGCGTCTTTTTTGACAAGAAAAAGTTGACAAGGGCACATTTTAAGTTTTTTAAGTCATTGGTCAGCTCAGCTGTCAAAAAGGCGTTTGACGTAGGGCTTTTTTTTCTTTTCTTTTTTTAATAAAAGTTGAACTTTTTTCAACTTGAAAAGACGCTCTGAGCTGCAGAAAAAGACGCCGGCGGTAGTGTTTAAAAAAGCACTCAGGACTTTTTTGAAAACACGGTTTACTCCATAGGATTATAATGTGTAAAACAGACACTTCAAAAAACACGCCAATTATGAACATAGTCTAACCCTATAGTAAGTACGTTGTTAATTAATATTTCTCAGTACTTAAATATATAACATTTATAATTTGTTTGCAGCTTTGATTGCTGACCAAAGACATTAGGTTTTATATTGAGAAAATCATAATAAAGTTGTCGAACAGTGAACGAGATACCTTTAGTTTTCCTCTGACAGAGGCAGTACACACAGATGGAGGACAGGAGTGAGGAGAGGAGAACACACACCGGACACACACTGAACAGCAGCGTAGATTATGTTTCTCTGTGAACATAATCTATGTTCACAGAGAAAGGTAAAGTTCACCAGAATTGCACAAGCAATAACGTAATAATAACAATAGCAGAATGTTTTCTTACCTGCAAGAGAGAGACGAGTTGTTCGGTTTCCATAATAGTACACTTCAGATGAGGAGATGATGCCTTTTTCATCTTTATGTACTTTATTCTCTACTTCTCTATTTTATTGCTGTTGTTTTTAGACTTGCGTGTGTGTTTCTTGTGTCAAACTGAAGATGATATTCATTTCCCTCAGAGTCCATAGTGGCCCACAACAAATGCTACATAGAACTCATTTTTGTACATATTTTTTAAAATGCGCTGCTACATTTTTAGTAGGAGTTGCTTGTGGCCCATTTTGCACAAGTTTTACATCCCATCTTTCAGACTCAAAGATCTAGGATGAAATTGCATACTTTTGTCACAGTATGTGACAAAAGAAGTGTGTCCGAATACACAGTCCTCATAAAAGAGTAGGCAAAAAGTACCCGGATGGCCTACTACTTCCACTGAGATTCTGAAGTGCGCATATGATGGACACTTTACTATCCCATGAGGCCACGGGACAGGATTTGTGAATGGCAGTGAAGTGACGCAACAGGTCACATTATAATGACACCATGGCGAATGTAGTATGTCTGGATGACATTCATAGTCATACTACACAGATTCATACTATATAAAATGTACTTTTTTAGCGCTTGCAAAGTAAGTACTTGTTCAAAATAAGTAGCTACTCAAGAGAGTATGTGGACGCAGCCACAGTTTCAGTGCAATGAAAAATGGATTCCCGACTGATCACTCAATGATTCATTCAAAAATGCTGATTCATTCAGGAATGAAACACCATACTGTGCTTGTTTATTGAGCTGTTGTATGAAGCAAAACAGTTGTATTCAATAAACACAAGTATAACTACATGATAAATAGTTTGTTGATCTTTATAATCTTTATAAATGGATATGGTGGATCTTTAATGTCATAATTTATGCAGTGTTATTTTATCATTGATATACTATTATAGTTTTTGTTAATATTTTGAATTCTTTTTTATTTTTTATTTATTTTTTGTCATTTTTATTAGTTTTGTTAGTTTAAATATGTCTAGTATTAATTATTTTATTATAATATGAATTATTAATTTTATTCAGTTTTTATTAGTAATTTTTTTTATTTATTTTTTAGTTGTTTAGTTTTGATTTAGTTATTTTAGTACTTCAACTTAAACTAAATGAAACTGAGAAATGTTTCATTGGCAGCTAGCTGAAATATATATATACAGGTGCTGGTCATATAATTAGAATATCATCAAAAAGTTGATTTATTTCACTAATTCCATTCAAAAAGTGAAACTTGTATATTATATTCATTCATTACACACAGACTGATATATTTCAAATGTTTATTTCTTTTAATTTTGATGATTATAACTGACAACTAAGGAAAATCCCAAATTCAGTATCTCAGAAAATTAGAATATTACTTAAGACCAATACAAAGAAAGGATTTTTAGAAATCTTGGCCAACTGAAAAGTATGAACATGAAAAGTATGAGCATGTACAGCACTAAATACTTAGTTGGGGCTCCTTTTGCCTGAATTACTGCAGCAATGCGGCGCGGCATGGAGTCGATCAGTCTGTGGCACTGCTCAGGTGTTATAAGAGCCCAGGTTGCTCTGATAGTGGCCTTCAGCTCTTCTGCATTGTTGGGTCTGGCATATCGCATCTTCCTCTTCACAATACCCCATGATTTTCTATGGGGTTAAGGTCAGGCGAGTTTGCTGGCCAATTAAGAACAGGGATACCATGGTCCTTAAACCAGGTACTGGTAGCTTTGGCACTGTGTGCAGGTGCCAAGTCCTGTTGGAAAATGAAATCTGCATCTCCATAAAGTTGGTCAGCAGCAGGAAGCATGAAGTGCTCTAAAACTTCCTGGTATACGGCTGCGTTGACCTTGGACCTCAGAAAACACATGACTTTTTGACATTTCTTTTTATAGGGCCAGAAACACACATCCATACCAACTTACTTACACAATAAACAACAACAACAACAACAACAAATGAATATATTCTTCCCACTTATGTTCTTTTGCCACTTATCTTTAATATATCTTTAATGATTTGACAATTAGGGACAACTAAATGACAACATGAATTGATATTACACATTTATTTGCTATATGACCTTCACATAAAAATGTGCTTTAAAATATGAGTCAAATGAATGTGAAGTGTAATAAGCATTTAAATTGTTTTAGACATTTTGCAAAAAGCAAATCCACACTGCTCCCCTCAGGCCACTAATAAAACTAAATACACTGACGGCTCTGACCACCATGAGTCTCTTTCAGACGTAACAGATCATGGACAAGTAAAAATATACATTGCCATACTATAAACATCACTATCCATTATAAACAGTGACAAAAATGTACAGACAAAAGAAACATTCCTTTTGACACATTATTATTAATTGGCATGGCACTGATATCTTTAGTATCATTTGAACATCATTTGAGTGGTCATGTGGGATTGCCAAAGTAAAAAGTAACGTAAAAAAACAAAACAAAATCAAACCAGCTCTTTGTGCTTCATTCTGAGGGATGCCGATGCAGTAAATGTGATACTTCCTCGTCTAAAGAAAGACTGCCGCTGTAAATCAAGCTTTTGCAGACATTGCATGTACACAAACCAATTTCACCACAAACTCACCACATAAGCATTTATACACACCAACCTCTTACTTCTGTCTCATGTTCACACAAGCACTAAACTGAATGGAAACATTTGTGGTTAAGATTGTTCTCTCTTTAACTGGAAACAAAGCAAGACCCTTCTTCAAGAAAAGACACAGACAGTGCGCTTCAGTAAAACTCCTTTGAAGCTTTGAAAATTTGTTTTGATTTCAATTAGATTTTAACTGTTCAAAAGAATTAAAAGCACAATTAGAAAAAAAGGCAGACCTAACATGCACCAGTTCAAAGAAAAATAAGAAAACAGTTTGCTTTTTGCTAACTGTTATCCAAACACACTAACCTACTCAAACACATTATGCTTCACCCACCATGAAGTATGTTTTGGGAAAATTTAATGAGACTAGCTGTAAAATTGAGTCAGATAAACACTGCAATCATCCAGTTTAAGAGAAATATAAATACCTTAAACAAAACACCACTTCATACAGGAAACCCACTTCTACATCCTGTTATTCAGGTCATCACTGTGTCCACAAAGACTGTACTAAAACAACAAATAGAGGAATACAACATTCCTCTAAATAGTGGAAAACAACATTGTACTGCACTGAGGACCAGAGTAACAACAGTAAGAGTAACAGCTCATGAAAAAAAAAAAAAAGTTAAATAAAGTATCCAGTCACTTTTTATATTAGGTGTATTTAAATTTGTATTTACTTAAAAAAATTAAAATAAATAAAAATAAAAGTTATGTAAATGTTTACTTGTATTAAAACACTTTTGCTTCTGTTGAGGTGGGATTCGGGTAAGTTTAGAGATAGGTTTCATGGTATGGGTAGGTTTAAAGGGTGGGTTAAGGTGGAACGGAAGAATCAATCATAATTATAGATCTGATTACAGATATTAATTACAGCAGTATTTACATGCAGGTATTTTTAAATATAAGTACAATGTAAAAACATGTTTATACAATAAGGACATTGTATCAAATTATTAATTTAAATGTTAGTACATAGGCTGTAGTTAAAGACACAATATAATGTGGGACCAAGTATCCAAGTATGGAATTTCATATCTTTTACATTGAGATGTAACGAAAGTACCTTGTATCGTTACATGATAATGAAACCTGCAACCTTTATCATATTTGGAAAGTTTCAGAAAGCACCTCAGTTCTATTTAATTCTATTCCGTGTCTGTTCTGACCTGAGCATATGTACTGAAGTCTGAACACTGCACTCGCTTTGTCTTGCATTGTTTTTGTCTCCTGGTCTTCACATCTAAAGATGCATAACACACCTCTTCATCCTCACCCTGGAATGAAAGAAAATTCATGAATTAATGAAGTTGCTTTCTGAAACATACAAATATTATATTTATTTATATTTATATATCTTTAATGAATGTGCGTGTTTGCATTGTTCATACCTCAATGGTATTTCTACCTTTCGAATTTTCTTTTTGATCTGTCGCAGCATCTACAATGGATTGTTTAAATTAGAACATCACATACATAAATGGTTTAGAGTTTATGCAATGGTTCAGTGTGTTACATTTCAATTTCTACATTACTATCAAGTTTTGTTTGCAGGCTTTGCTTATCCAAAGTACTCTAATTGACAAAGCTGTTTATCTGTATATTAAATTAAAACTGTGGTAGTGCAAAAGAAGAGTGTCAATAAGTGAATGATTACCTGTAGTTTTCCTCTGACAGAGGCAGTACAGACAGATCGAGGAGAGGAGAACACACACCGGACACACACTGAACAGCAGCGTCCAGCAGAGAACACAGTCTGATACACGAGGAGTGGAGGTGATGTTCAAGGGTCCAGAGCATGAAGTTACTTGCTCTATATAAAATAAACATAAACACATCAATAAATGTTGATTTTATTATTATTATTCTGCTCATATTTCTTCTTCATTGAGAGAGGTAAAGCATACAGTCATGAGGTGTGGCAGGTTCAGAACAAGAAGCTCAGTATAAAATAAACACAAATGTATCAATGAATGTTAGTAAAAAAATATATATATTTTTGTTATGTTCATCTTGCTTCTTCAGTGAGAAAGTTCTCCAGAATTACACAAGCAACAATAATAACTAAGAGAAATGTCTAGTTACCTGCAAGAGAGAGACGAGTTGTTCGGTTTCCATAATAGTACACTGTAGATGAGGAGATGATGCCTTTTTCATCTTTATTTATCTTATTCTCTACTCCTGCACAGTAATACAGTCCCAGATCAGAGACACTGATGTTAGTAATATGTAGATCATAAGAATTACTGGAGCGGTTGTAGACAGAGCTGAAACGCTGAAATAGCTCCTTGTCAAATATCATTATATCTATTTCGAGAGAGGGTTGATTTTCATGAGAGCAGTTTCTTATCCATACAAAGCGGGAACCAAGAGTTACAGAGTGATCACAGTAGAGAGTGATGTTGTCTCCTGGTCTGACTTTCATCTCCACTTCTGCTCCATAGATTCTGTTCTGACTGAACAACAAAACACCTGTAAATGTGCGAAATAACTTAATAAAGCACTTAAATTTGAAATATGTACTACCATACAAAAATATTCACAGTAATACTGACATTTACATTTGAAAAACTCTCAAAACAGCTGAAAACTTTCTCAAAACCATTTTTTCTTACACATGAGTGTGACGAGAGCAAGTCTTGACCTCTCCATCTCTGTGAGTGACTGTGAATAACTGACACTGGTGAGGGTCTTACAGACGGCAGCTCTCATCTGGTTGGTTCACATCAATGGAAAATCTTTTCTAAAATGTTTCACGTCACAGAGGGGTTGGTCAATAAATTAGGCTATCATGTGTACGTACAAAGGGTAAGAGCACTATTAACCAATCACTGGATACCTTATGGACTTTTTGGCTCTGATTGGTTTACAAAAATGGAAATCATCATCAAACAGATATGAAGAGGGGGTAAAACTTTTGTTTGTCTGATACATGATAGATACGTTTAGCATCGAATAATTTTGTTTCAGACATACAGATAATCATCTCCACTTAAGAAATTTTGTGCTTTACATTTTAATCGGTCAATTTATTTATTTATTATTATTATTGAAGTTCAGCTGTAAAATTCATGATGTTCTCTGTTGTAGTGGGCACAAACCAGCAACGTGTAAACATGTCAAAACAGGAAACCACATCTCTTATATTCAGACCACTTACAGCATACGCCTTCACATTTGCTGCAGTGACATGTCGTCAAACTCTCACTTCACATCTCTTACTTGATCACTGGACAACAAGCACGAATGTTTCCATTAGACTATGTGTGGTTTTGTGTGTTGGTTAGAGTTCACACATTTGCACGAAGGAAGCTTGCTCAGCTTGTCTATACTGTGGTTATACTGACACTGACGGCTGTCCATTGAGCTGAAATTAGCTGCATTATATTCTAATGGACAAAGAGAGTAAGGTGAGGACATTTTGGCCTGTCCTCACTTTCTGAGACCACTTTAAAGGCCTGTTTAAGGGTCAAGACTTGGTTTTAAGGGTAGGTTTAGGGTAAGGGTTCAGGATAGGCACTTAGTTGTGATGGGTAAGTTTAGGCATGTGAGTGTAACACCTTGTTGGGGCCCTAGTGAAAAAATAGATCAAACAACCAGGTAAAGTTCAACACTCTACTGGAGTCAGAGCATGGTTCACAAGAGGAGACATATTTTTTTTTTTTTTTTTTTTTTAGCAAACCTCACAAATAAAGTAAATTTACTCTATGAGCAGCTTCTTAATAAGTATATTACTTATTAGACATGGAAACAAAGCTTTGTCCAGAGGCACACAGATATTTGCACATTATTGAAAATAATATAAAAAGCTGAACATGTTTTGAATAAATGTGATGTAAGTTATTAAAGGGTTCATGAACTGCATTTTTTTACTATTTCATAGTGTTTCCTGAGGTGAACTTATAATGTTAGAAAGATTTTTACATCCAAAATTGTATAATTTAATAATTTTATACATAACTGTACAATTTAGAAATAAAAGGCTATTTTTCTACCCTGGTTTTAGCCTTCTGGTCTGAACGCTCTGTTTGAAGAGGCGTGTCTGCTGTGAGACTTCACTGCTGTGATTGTCTGACATGTTTGTATATGAAATAAGTCTTACATGTAGATCTGGTGCTGCCAGGCAGTTAGGGATTGAACCCCGACTGTGAGAACTGTACCATGTTTTTACTATTAGGGCCTACAGCTGTCAAGATTACCTAATCGTGAAAAGTGTTGATTATAGCACTATATTTAGGTCTACTCCCGCATGAAAGCTTGCAGCGATTACCATTGTAGCCGGTGACAGACAGCCTGATGATCATGCGATGGCAGTCAGAGCTTGTCCTCCCTATAAGTAAACTAAGTGGCTGCTTTGGGCCCCCAAACTATGGTCCGACCATAGACCCTGACCGTGACCGGTAACATTACCCGATTCTGACTGACCTGGGCTGCGTTTCCCAAAAGCATCGTAAGCCTAAGTTGATCGTAGAACAATTGAATGACTGAATTAAAATGACTGAACAAAAAAATGAATAAAATAAGTAATGTGGGAAATATGTTTCAAAGACTGGGAAAAATAGGGATAAACTCAAAAAAAATCTGTCACTGACTTGCTGACGTGATCTTATCTTTATTTAATCTGCAAGTTGATGAACGAGCGTTTAGTCATAATAGAGTAACTAATAAGAAAAAGTTGGTAGTTGGTAGCTAACGTTAGCTAGCTGTCCATCAATTATGCTGAATCAACGTTAGCTAGCCGTCAATGATGCTGAATCATTGTTGCTTGTAGTATGGTCCAGCTCTGGGCTACAGACCGCGTACAGACAGTCCCAACTCCTATGAATGTATTTTCTTTTTAACAGTTAGCGTTACATGTTAAAATGTTGGGAAAGAAAAAAAACTAAAGGTCTATATGTCTCAATAGACACTTAATACAATAAAAATAGTTTAATTATATTGAACATTAGCAGAGAGAAAGAAAGTAAAAAGGAGAAAAGGGCAATCATTTGACAGTCAAAATCAAAATGAAGTTTAAAATAAAGTGGTTAAATACAAGATTTTTCTTCTGGTCTTTATTGAAAATAGGTAATTAAAGATTATTATTAAACATTAATCTATATACTAAAATGAAATCTTATATATATTGTTAAGCTAAATCACCCCGACTTACCCCCAGTTTTACAGACAAGGCTTAAGCTAGTCCCAGACTAAAATGCATTATTAACTGAAAGCAACTTGCACTGGCATATCTTAAATTAAGTCAGTGCCTGTTTTGTCTCAAGATGCACACCAGTAATGTTTTTTTCTAAGGTATGTTTATAAAAGTTACTTAAATGTCCTAATTGAGGCCTATGCTTAGGCTAAGCCCGTCTGTGAAACCAGGCCTTAGTTAAACCTAAAGAAAACACTCTGTGCTCTCTGAAACATTAATGAAGTATCAATACAAGATATCTGAATGCAAAATGGATTTGTGGTACAAATTTTAGTAAAGAATGTATTTATAAAAGTTGAAAATGTCTAAAGGTTTGAAGCCGCCTAGTGGACAAAAACAGTTCGTGCTGTTTTAAAATTTACAAAGCATTCAGACAGTAATAAAGTAGAAGTAGAAATGTGGCAAATCTGTAAGCTTTACTTTGACTGTTTCAGTGAGTGTAGTTAATGAGCAGTAAAATAATTGTGGGCAATCATGTTAAAAGAGGTACAGATAAAATATGTAAGGGTTAGACTGTATACAGTTGCTGGGTTGCGGCAGCAATACTCCACTATTCACCGCAAGGCAGGGCCCCAAAATTATCCTGCTTAGGGCCCCCAGATGTACAGGGCCAGCCCTGATGTCATTGGAACTTGCTTCTGCACTCTCACAAATGCTTCTATAATTACAAACAGTGCAAACACAATGTAAATACAGTTAGAGATTCATAAGGGGAGTTTTGGCAAGAGTCCAGATAAACTCATGCTGTGTGATCGACAGCTTCAGCTATTATAAAGAGATCGTTCTTTGATCGCTTTCTGTATATATCTGTAATCACAATTTAAAACATAAATACTCAGTATGCGACATATAGTGAAATGTCTTCACGAACAAGAAAAATGTAGGAAATGTAAGGCGGGACTTGATTTTGTCCATCAGGAATTGATTGGATGGTTGTTGTTTGCTATTGCTGTGATGTCATGTGAGTGACAGGTTGTCCTGCCCTCATGCTAGTAAACACCATCAGAGAAGAGAAGAGATGTCGCTGCAAGAGGGAGGGGAAATTATTTTAATTCAAGGTGAATAAAAAAATAACAATAATGTGTGTGTGTGTGTGTGTGTGTGTGTGTGTGTGTGTGTGTGTGTGTGTGTGTGTGTGTGTGGTTTTATGAGGACAAAAATGTGTATAATGACATGGGTGTTACAATGTAAACATGGTTTATGAGGACACTTCCTGTGTCCTCGTAAACCAAATGGCATAAAAACTGTGTTGATTCCTAACAGCTGTTCTAAATATACCATTCACATCCATCTCAAAAACAGAAAAGTTCAACTGACCTGATCTGGGAATCTCTGATTCAGTCTTGGATAAAGATATAGTGAAAAAGACACTCAAAAGCCTGAAAGAGGAATGAAGAGGACAGTGATCTTATACATCCAGTGCTGTAGAGGTTGAAAGGGCTGCTGTCAAAAGAAGCAGCGTTTTAACTTGAGTAGCAGTTTCACTCCATCTAGTGACCTACAGAGGACCAGTATAAATTCAGCACATTGGACAGCTCCCACTGCTGAACGTACTGAACAACAGACATGTTCATTCTGAAAGATGAAGTGTATGTGGTTCTACTTTCTGTTTGAGTAAGTATTAGGAGAAGCCACATGTGCATTAGCTCCTTTAACAATTTTTATTTCATATTTAACAACTTACATCACATTTATTCAAAACATGTTCAGCTTTTTATATCATTTTCAATAATGTGCAAATATCTGTGCGTCTCTGGACAAAGCTTTGTTTCCATGTCTAATAAGTAATATACTTATTAGACACACACACACACACGCGCGCGCTGCTACATTTTTAGTAGGAGTTGCCTGTGGCCCATTTTACACAAGTTTTACATTGTGACCCTTTGGAGGCATCCCATCTTCCAGAATGTAGTACGTCCGGATGACATTCATAGTCATACTACACAGATTCATACTATATAAAATGTACTTTTTTTTAGAATTTCAGTTTAACTAAATGAAACTGAGAAACATTTAATTGGCAGCTAGCTGATTTTTTTTTTTTTTTTTTTTTTTTTTTTTTTAATTTAATGATTAATTTATTTTACGTAATGGAAATATTTTTATGGTTTTAGTTTTAGTTAATAAAAGTTTAATAATAGTTTAGTAGTTAATAATAACTCTGATTTTGGTCCCAAATTCTTGAAAAATCATTGCAGGAGATATTGTGCAGATGAGATACTTTAGTTATAGAATAAATAAATGATTGAATGGACTTAATGGTCTAAATGTCTCATTATCACCCACACCTTATTTGCCCTTTTAATTCAACTACAAACAGAGTTACTGCAATAACCCTCTAATAACTCTATAATCCAGTTTTCTCTGTCAGACTTGCATTTCTGCAAAGTGTGGAATGGATTTTTTGTTGGACTGGACAGTAAAACATTGTTGTAGAAACTCCATGAGCGCCACCTACTGGCCATAGAGAGTTCCCATGACTTTTTGGCATTCTTTTTAGGGCCAGAAACACACACACCCATACCCACATACTTACACAATAAACAACAATAATAACTGAATATGTTCCTCCCATGTATGTTCATGCCACTTATGTTTAATATATATTTAATGATTTGCCAAACACAATTAGGGACAACTGAATGACAACATGAATTGATATGACACATTTATTTGCTAAATGACCTTCACATAAAAATGTGCTTTAAAATATGAGTCAAATGAATGTGGAGTGTAATAAGCATTTAAAATGTTTTAGACGTTTTGCAAAAAGTAAATCCACACTGCCCCCCTCAGGCCACTAATAAAACTAAATACACTGACGGCTCTGACCACCATGAGTCTCTTTCAGGCACAACGGATCATGGACAAGTAAAAATATACATTGCCATACTATAAACATCACTATCCATTATATACAGTGACAAAAATGTACAGAAAAAAGAAACATTCCTTTGGACACATTATTATTAAATGACCAGTGTTGGGGAAAGTTACTTTTAAAAGTAATGCATTACAATATTGTGTTACTCCCTAAAAAAGTAACTAATTGCATTACTTAGTTACTTTTTATGAAAAGTAATGCGTTACATTACTATTTCATTACTTTTTCTCACCCGGGCTGGGCTAGCTTGTTTGTTTGTTTTTTTAACAACAAAAAAAGTTCTATTTTGGGCAAATGTTAAGGCCCTTTCACACCAAAAGTGAAATGAATAAACCTCAGGCTGAAGGAAATGCATATTTACGCCTGTACAGTAGAGGGTGCAGCTCAAACAAACCTTTCAGCTGTGCTGCCAATTTGGATTAAAGAAGAATAGGATACAGGAGAAGGAAGTTCAACACTCTTATTTCTAAATCTAATCTATAGTAATTTTTGCTTATTAGTATGGTTGAATTAGATCATTGAAGGTCAGCAGAAAAGACATTGCTTAAAAAAGTGACTTTTTGTGTTATTTAATATAGTTAATTATTACAGGTTTGCATAAAATTCTGAGATTGCATTTCACTGTTTTTATTCATTTTGAGGAATACTGAATGTTCACACACAGCACACACAACACCTCTGCACTTTATTTCTCTCAGCATGGTGACAGGAGGGCTGTCAGTCAATAAATGTGAAAAAGAAACTTGCGTTACTTATTTGAAAAAGTAACAGATATTTTGTTGTAAATTGAAAAAGTTAGGTAAAATGTTTATTGTCTTCATTTCGTATTAAACACACTTTTGCTTCTGTTGAGGTGGGATTCGGATAAGTTTAGAGATAGGTTTCATGGTTTGGGTAGGTTTAAGGGTGGGTTAAGGTGATGGGGAAGGCTCAACGATGTAATTATATATGTAATTAGTTATAAAAATTAACTACAGCTGTAATTACATGCAGGTATTTTTAAATATAAGTACAATGTAAAAACATGTATGTACACAATAAGGACATTGTATCAAATTATTAATTTAAATGGTAGTATTTAAAGACACTTGATATAAAGTGGGACCAAGTATCCTAGTGTCAAATTACATGTCTTTTACATTCAGAGGTAATGGTAGAAAATTCTCTACCTTGTATCATTACATGTGATGTTACATGATAATGAACTTTATCATATTTGGAAAGTTTCAGAAAGCACCTCAGTTCTATTTTAGTTCTATTCCGTGTCTGTTCTGACCTGAGCATATGTACTGAAGTCTGAACACTGCACTCGCTTTGTCTTGCGTTGTTTTTGTCTCCTGGTCTTCACGTCTAAAGATGTATAACACACCTCTTCATCCTCACCCTGGAATGAAAGAAAATTCATGAATTAATGAAGTTGCTTTCTGAAACATACAAATATTATATTTATATTTATTTATATTTATATATCTTTAATGAATGTGCGTGTTTGCATTGTTCATACCTCAATGGTATTTCTACCTTTCGAATTTTCTTTTTGATCTGTCGCAGCATCTACAATGGATTGTTTAAATTAGAACATCACATACATAAATGGTTTAGAGTTTATGCAATGATTCAGTGTGTTACATTTCAATTTCTACATTACTATCAAGTTTTGTTTGCAGCTTTGCTTATCCAAAGTACTCTAATTGACAAAGCTGTTTATCTGTATATTAAATTAAAACTGTGGTAGTGCAAAAGAAGAGTGCGAATTAGTGAATGATACCTGTAGTTTTCCTCTTACAGAGGCAGTACAGACAGATAGAGGAGAGGAGAACACACACCGGACACACACTGAACAGCAGCGTCCAGCAGAGAACACAGTCTGATACACGAGGAGTGGAGGTGATGTTCAAGGGTCCAGAACAGGAAGTTACTTGTTCTATATAAAATAAACATATTGTTGTTGTTGTTGTTGTTGTTGTTATTATTATTGTGGTCATATTTCTTCTTTATTGAGAGGGGTGGAGGGTTCAGAACAAGAAGCCACTTGCTCAATATTAAATAAACAAAAAAGTATTAATGAATGTCCGTAAAACATATTTTTGTTCTGTTCATTTTGCTTCTTCAGTGAGAAAGTTCTCCAGAATTACACAAGCAATGATATAATAATAACTATAGCAGAATATTTTCTTACCTGTAAGAGAGAGACGAGTTGTTCGGTTTCCATAATAGTACACTTCAGATGAGGAGATGATGCCTTTTTCATCTTTATGTACTTTATTCTCTACTTCTGCACAGTAATACAGTCCCAGATCAGAGACACTGATGTTAGTAATATGTAGATCATAAGAATTACTGGAGCGGTTGTGGATAAAGTTGTAACGCTGAAATATCCCCATGATCCATTTTATATAATCTATTTCGAGAGAGGGTTGATTTTCATGAGAGCAGTTTCTTAACCATACAATGATAAAACCATGAGTTACAGAGCGATCACAGTAGAGAGTGATGTTGTCTCCTGGTCTGACTTTCATCTCCACTTCTGCTCCATAGATTCTGTTCTGACTGAACAGAAAAACACCTGTAAAAGTGCAAAATAACTTAATAAAGCACTTAAATTTGAAACCTGTATTAACATACAAAAATATTCACAGCAATATTAACATTTACATTATAAAAACTCTCAAAGCAGCTGAAAACTTTCTCAAAACCATTTTTTCTTACACATGAGCACGACGAGAGCAAGTCTTGACCTTTCCATCTCTGTGAGTGACTGTGAATAACTGACACTGGTGAGGGTCTTACAGACGGCAGCTCTCATCTGGTTGGTTCACATCAATGGAAAATCTTTCTAAAATGTTTCACGTCACAGAGGGTTTGGTTAATAAATAAATTAGGTTATCATGTGTACGTACAAAGAGTAAGAGCAGTATTAACCAATCACTGGATACTTTATGGACTTTTTGGCTCTGATTGGTTTACAAAAATGGAAATCATCATCAAACAGATATGAAGAGGGGGTAAAACTTTTGTTTGTCTGATACATGATAGATACGTTTAGCATCGAATAATTTTGTTCCAGACATGCAGATAATCATCTTCACTTGAGAAATGTTGTGCTTTACATTTCAATTTTCAATTTTCAATTTTTTTTTTTTAATAATTGAAGTTCAGTTGCATGTAAAATTCATGATGTTCTCTGTTATAGTGGGTACAAACCAGCAACATGTAAACATGTCAAAACAGGAAACCTCAACTCTTATATTCAGACCACTTACAGCATACGCACGCCTTCACATTTGCTGCTGTGACATGTCGTCAAACTCTCACTTCACATCTCTTACTTGATCACTGGACAACAAGCACGAATGTTTCCATTAGACTATGTGTGGTTTTGTGTGTTGTTTAGAGTTCACACATTTGCACGAAGGAAGCTTGCTCAGCTTGTCTATACTGTGGTTATACTGACACTGACGGCTGTCCATTGCACTATATTTAGGTCTACTCCCGCATGAAAGCTTGCAGCGATTATCATTGTAGCCAATGACAGACAGCCTGTTGATCGTGTGATGGCAATGATCATGTCATTGGAAACTGGTTTCTGCACTCTCACAAATGCTTTTATCATTACTAACAGTGCAAACATTGTGTAAATAAAGTTAGAGATTAATAACAGGAGCTTTGGCAAGAGTCCAGATAAACTCGTGCTGTGTGATTGACAGCTTCAGCTTTTATAAAGAGAGCATTGACCGCCTTCTGTATATAATTTAATCACAATTTAAAAACGCATAAATAGTACAAGTATATATCAAGCGATCTGTAATAACAGACAAAGCAAAAGTGACCACATAATAAAAACAGTTACTCACACTTGTGTAGTGCAACATTACTGTCAGATCCAATATAGTCAGCACAGCATTGTCTTTTATTTTCAATCTTGCTGAAAATCCTGCGTCGAACTGTGCCTTGTTTGTAAACGAATACAAATAAAATGAAGTGACCAAAGGACCAAGTTCTTATTGACGCAGTCTGGGCATTGATCTTCTGCTGCAGAGGCGGTGCTTAGCCACACTATTACGTCATAAAGTGGCACATTCCAGTAGGGGTGTTGAAATTAATTGTTTCTATGATGCATTGCGATGCGGACATGGACGATTCTGCATCGATGCAGTAATAGACCATAATCGATTATAATGGTTGTATAGTGGTTGTAGTGTAAAGTATACTTCATTTTTTATGCATACACGAGGGTCAGCATACAGCAGTGGTCGGCAAAGGCGGCCCGTGGGCCAAAACTGGCCCGCCAGCAATAATATCTGGCCCGCGCCCGCAGCCAGATTATTTTGATAGCGGCTGGTTCTGAAATAGATCTTCGTCTCGTGGTGCCGTCTAATATCACCGTGTCTACACCAGACGCGTCTTTTTTCTCGCAACAGCTAAAAGCTGTCTACACTGAACGCGACAAACTAACCGTTGCAAAGCACTTTGACTACGTCAGAAACAGAACGGGGAATCCGTTTACTGTCGGGGAATGTGTTGTGTCGCGTGACTCGCGCGCACCGCGCCGCATCCAATGTAGACAATATCACTGATTAAAATGGGTTCTGTTATCTTTTGACGCGTCGCATCGCGCCGCTCGCGTCCGGTGTAGACACGGTGTTTCTTTGAAAACAGCGACAACTTCGTTGCAGATAAGACACCGGCTTTGCATTCACAAAACCAGGTAGGATGAACGCATAGTTGTCTTTCCATTCTTCTTTGTATGCCCTATTTTCGCTGTCAACTTTCCTCTTTAGACTCTTTGATAGTGCCATTTTCTCTCACCAGCTAGCTTAAATGTTAACATCACTCTGCACATGATGTAATAGCATACCTCCAACATACAAACAATTTAAAGTAAATGCAGTTTAGTATGTGAGGAAGCCAAGGAATAATTTTGAGTGTAAAAGTAGGCTACGTCAAATAATTATTACAATAAGTTAGGCTCCATTGTGTATCAACCAAATTAAAATGAGACACAATTATTATTAACAATATGGAAAGAGGAAATAAAACATAGTTTGTTAAGAGCATGAGTCAAACATGCCATTAAAGGGCTTATTCAAGTCCTCTTTTATTTTTTGAGTTATTTTTATCCATTCCGCATCTCCCACATATGTGTGTTTTAGCAAGGTGGTCTGTGTTGCAAGTTGGTGAATGAAGATACTTGCTAGGTCACTACTCCGCTTTATTAATTTATCCAGTGTAAAACCCAGACACCGACACAGAAATGTGGCTTTTTGTTAATGACTGTTCTACTACAGGATTTAACACAGAGTAACAGCTCAATACCAGTTACAAAAGACACTGTAACAGTCTGTCACAGGCAATTCTAGTTGCATTTTTCATCAATTAATTTAAATTATCCTTTGACTATGTTCTGGCCCGCCATCTAGTGATGAAATTTTTTTTTGGCCCGATGCCAAACTTAATTGCTGACCCCTGGCATACAGAGTGCGTGACGTGAGTTTCGTCATCGGAAGAGTATGTGCGTACTGTACACACACTGCTGGATTTTTGTAACCGCGCGTACTTTGTATGCGCAGGTCACACGTGCGCTTTTTTTTTTTTTTTTTTTTTTTTTGCTGTAATTAGTTTATCCACAAGGTCACGATTCACAAGGTAGTCAAAGAAAAACTGCATAAACAGAACAGACCGGCGTGCATGCAAGCTACAGCGATGATGAGGGCCTACATAGATGAGAGATTGTGCCAAGAGATTACAAAGTACCTTCATTTGTACAACTCTAGCATAAAAGAATACAAAGATTTACATGGGTTGTAACTCCTGGCGAGAGATTGCTCAAAACTGCGCATACGTCGAACACCTGTACGAGTCAAGTGAAGTATAATTTGCAAGGCTGTACATTTGACTGTGCACGTATGCTAGCGCACGCTTAAAAAAAACAAAGTAAACCTAGGGCTTTAATGCTCCTGTCGTATGCTGTGTTCAGACTTAAGTTTTGTTTGATGTTTGCTACATTCAGGAAGTGTACTTTCTTGGAGCAGATAAAGTAAAAAGGGAGTTCATATATCTAACTGCTTGTATTCATTGATGAAAATGTAGCCATGTGCAGTAATATTGAAAACTGAGGATGCAACACATCGTGATGAATTGTGGAATCAAATCGAATCGTTGACATGATAATCATAATCGAATTGAATCGTGAGATCAGTGACAAATCGATTCACATCCCTACATTCCAGAACCTGTCTGGCAGACTGGCTTCAATATAAGCTGTTTTTAGACTAATGAGAAAGTTTTGCGTTCTGAAACTTACAGGATGTTTTTATAGTACAATAGCTTATCATATGTCAAAAGATCAAGGGAATTTTGATTGCTTAGTTCATGACCCCTTTAAATATGAAATAAATATTGTTAAAGGTGTTATTGCACATGTGGTTTTTCCTAATACCTTACCTAATACAGAAAATACAACCACATATACTATCAGAATTAACATATCTGTTGTTCAGTACGTTCAGCTGTGGGAGCTGTCCGATGTGCTGAATTTATACTGGTCTGTGTTTCAGTTTCGTCTGATCAGCTGTGGTGGTCATCAGCTCCGCCTGCCTTCACCTTGGTGGTCCTCAGTTACGCCTTGGTGGGCTTTAGCCCCACATGCTCCGTTGTGGTGGTCATCAGCAATGCCTTGATTGTCTTCAGCCCCCCCTGCTCCGCCGTGGTGGTTAAGCTGTTGTGGTGGTCATCTGCTCTGCCGTGGGGTCTTCAGTCCTGTCAACTCAGTTGTGATGGTCTTCTGCTCTATCGTGGGTTTCTTCAAGCTTATCTACTTGGCTGTGGTGGTCTTCTGCTCTGCCTTGGGGGTCTTCAGTCCCATTTGATCTGCTGTGTTGGCCTTCTGCTCCGCCGTGGGCATCTTTAGTCCCATCTGATCTGCTGTGGTGGTCTTCTGCTCCACCTTGGGGGTCTTCAGTCCTGTCTGCGCTGCTGTGGTGATCTTCTGCCCTACCTGCCCAGCCTGTGGCTGCCCTGGCCACCTGACCAGCCTGCTCCGCCCTGGCTACCTGCTCTCCCTCCATCTCCAGTCCCTGTTCCATGGACCTGGCCCTCTGTCCCACCCCCACTCTACCTCCCTCCTGGATTCCTGTGTATGTTTTAGGAGCGTCTGGAATACGGTGGGGGGGGGGGGCTATGTCATGATCACCAGCTGGAGTGCCTTTGAGAGCCACCAGGGGGCACTCCATCACAGACTACATCCCCCATAATCCTCTGCCTTGTTTCATCATCACTGATTGTCTACAGCTGTTACTCATTAGCCTCATTAACTCTGTCTATAAAAGCCTGGTTCACCAGGTAGTGCCTAGTGTTGCACTGCATCACTGAGCATTATTCCTGATTTCACGTACCTTGGCTTTTTGGATTACGTCTTTGGTTTACCCCTCAATAAACTGCACATGGAACCTCAACCTTCGCTGCTCCGAGCAATGGCATGACACAAAATCAGAATCAACATTGGCTTGGATTTTTGGAGATGGCGAGAACTCAGATTTAAAAGATTTAAAGACAGCCCAGAAATGGCTTTTTTCTTACTCAACAGGTAAGATATTTTATTGAAACAATAGATAGCCATGTAGCTATTTAACGGAGTTCATTGTAAATCATTATTGTAAAGGGTGATGTCTTTATGGGTTGTTGTAGCGATGTGCTGGATTTTTTTCTTTCAAGCAAAATTTGCAGTTCAGAAGTGCTGCACAAAAAAGAAACCAAAAAATATGGGAAAATGAGCATTAGACAGCTGATAATAAGAACAATAAGAATGTTTTGGACATTTCAAAAGATTTTACAAATGCACACTGCCCCCTCAGGTCACTAGCAAAAACTAAACACACTGACTGCTCTAACCACTAAATTGAGTCTCTTTCAGACATAATCAGATCAAGGACTTATATTTTAAATCCTGTCCATTACATACAGTAACAAAAAAAAAAAAAAAAAAAAAAGTACAGTATGTAGATTTAAATGTAAATGCACCAAGAGTTGTACTTTGGGTTCAACAACAGATTATCTACCCAGTGTTAGTTAATGTCAAAGTTGTTCCTTTTTTTACTTCAGTAGATACATTTAATCCATTAATTGAGTAAGATAGTCCCTTAGAGTTTAGGGACTTAAATGTGGGTATTAAAGTGTCAATTTTTTCTCTCATCTTGTAATTGGAATGTGTGAAGTACATCTCAGAGCCTTAACTTCTAGGCTGAAACCTACAGTCTGTGCTTCATTCTGAGAGATGCAGTAAATGTGATACTTCCTTATCAATCAAAGAGTCTAAAGAAAGACTGCCGCTGTAAATCAAGCTTTTGCAGTCATTGCATGCAAACAAACCAATTTCACCACAAACTCACCATATAAGCATTTACACTGACTAACGGTCTTCCTAGTCCTGTCTCATACGCACACAAGCACTAAACTGGATGGAAACATTTGTGGTTAAGATGGTTATCTTTTCACTGAGAAAGAGACAAGACCCTTCCTTGAGAAAAAAAAAAAAAAAAAAAAAAGAACAGGGCAGTTAAGCTCCTTTGAAGAACAACTCTGGGGGTTCAAAAGAAACACTTCAAATATCTTTTTTCAGTTTCATTTTAAATGTACTAAAGAATCAAAGGTGCAATTAGTAAAAGGCAGACTTAACATGCATCACTCTAAAAGAAAAACAAAAAGGAACCGCAAAGGAACTAAAGCGGGCATTAATGTAGGTTTTCTATTTTATTTGCAATTGTAAGACACACTAAAATTTTCATATCAACACTTGGTTTACGTTTTACAACCCACTTCACATGGTGTCTGTCTGCTTGTCACCACCTGTTATCCAAACACTCTCTCCTGCTCAGCAGACCCAGAATGCTTCTTTCTCATTCAGCATGGAGTGCGTTTCAGGAAAATTTGTGGTCATCCATTTTAAGAGAAGTATACATACCTTAAATTAAACAGCACTTCATACTGTAACAAGTCCACTGGAGGCAAGGCTTGATGAACCCAAGTGCAGTTTATTTAACATAAATCCAAACATGAACAAAGTATAAAACAAAAACGTGGCATGACTTGGCTACATGGCTTGGCAAAACAAAACATGAACATAACATAAGCTTACCAACAGTGGTACAGGGAATAATGCATGACAAGGACACATGGCAAACACAAGGGTTTAAATACACAAGGGCTAATGACATGACAAGACACACCTGTGCACAATAAAGACAAAGAACCAATCAGAACATGACAACATAGAGCACATGACAAGGGGAGCACATGGCAGGATCACATGACTAGAACATGACAAACAAGGGAAGCACAAGACATGGGAGCATATGGCAAACTGGAAACATGGCAATGAAAACATAAGACATGAATAAACTTCAAAAATAAGACATGAAACATGAACATGAAAACAAAACCAAAACTAGACGTGACACATACAGGAAACCCACTTTTACATCCTGTTATGAAGGTCATTACTGTGTGTTCACAAATACTGTATGGAAACATACTGACGTACTTTTATTAAAGGAAAAGGGTTTTTTATTTGCCAATTCTTTACTTCAGATACAGAAGCATTATAATTCTTGCTAAATATTTTATCTATGATTTAATCACAGACAAACATATCAAACAACAGACATGCTATGAACATGATGTTCCAATGATCATGGTACCTGCAACTTTCTAATGTAATGTAACGACCTGAGCGTAAGTACTGAAGTCAGAAGTTTGCACTCTTTTCTTGTGCCGTTTTTGTCTCCTGGTCATCACGTCTAAAGATGCATAACACACCTCTTCATCATTATTCTCATGGAATAAAAATTAATATTATTTTATGTGTGTGTGTGTATATATATATATATATATATATATATATATACAAATGATACAAAAAAAAAACATATTTTTACATATCACAAAACATTTCCGGCAACCAGTAGTCTTCCCTTATTATAATGTATATCTGAGTGAAATTGCATCTCAAACAAGAAAAAATGTAGAGCGGGACTTGATTTTGTCCATCGGGAATTGATTGGATGGTTGTGGTTTGCTATTGCTGTGATGTCATGTGAGTGACAGGTTGTCGTTATTAGTAAAGGTATGAGTTTCGTTGTAAGAGCGAGGGGAAATTATTTTGATTAAAGATCACAAGGGCACATGAATTTAAAAAAAAATTTGAATAATCATGTGCATGGATAAATCATTTATCATAAACACTGCAATGTTCCCTAAAAATGAATTTTGATTTCATGGTGACTTTAAGCATGTATGTTTGTGTATGTCAATACAATATTTCTACCTTTTTTTTCCTGACAGCCAAAGGTGAAGGCTGACCAGAGACCTCATAAGCAAGAGAAATAGCCTCGACTATCCACTTGCTGACTGTCTGTTTGGATGCAGAAAGACCCTTTTTCGACGATCCAAAACAGACAAACAGCTGATCAGTTTTCCTCCACAGGGCAGCTCTGTGGACATAGGTATCCAGCACCCTTACTGGACAAACAAGATTCAGCTTTTTGTGGTCCGGTTCTGAGAAAGGAGGAGGACAGAAAGCTTGCAACATGATAGGCCGTGGTACGTTGGTCGGCACCTTAGGGACATAGCCTGGTTTAGGGTTAAGAAATGCCTTGACCATCCCCGGTGCGAACTCAAGACATGTAGGGGATACCTATAAGGCCTAAAGGTCTCCTACTCTTTTAAGGGACAAAATGGCTAGAAGGAATATAGTTTTCAGGGTCAGAAACTTTTCTGGAACCGTATCAAGAGGCTCAAAGGGAGCTACAGAGAAGCCTTCAAAAACAATGGCCAAGTCCCAGGCAGGAACCCTGGTAAGAATTGCAGGCCACAGCCTCAAAGTGCCACAAAGGAAATTAGTGTTATTAGAGGGTTCCTCCCCACAGATGCACCATCCAAATGGACGTGGTAAGCTGAGATAGCCACCACGTACACCTTCAGTGTGGAAAGGGATAGCCCTGCTGAAAAAAGATCTTGCAGGAACTCTAGCACTGGACCAACCAGGCAGTTAACTGGATCCCATTGTCACATACCGCACCAAGAAGTGAAAACTTTTCCACTTCTGCTTTTCGACCCTTCTCAGAGGGTACAAGCCTGATGCAGCATCGTGTGAACACTGAGTCATGAACTTGCTGGAAACCGCTGTGCCCCGAAGCACCGAGGGTGGCGGGGTTGGCAGAACGGCAGCCCTGAGGGCAACGAATGTGGCGGGCACCGTATACTGAGGTATACACTGCTCCACTCTGCGGGGGACTGCCCTTTGAGACCTCTTTTGGCCCGAAGCCTTCTTCGCCTGAAGAACCGTCCTCAGATCCGGCTTCTGCTTAGAAGCCCCAGAAGGTTGGGGACGGCGAGGGAGGTATCGTTTAAATGCCTCTGCTTGCTTTTTAGCCTCCTGAAATCGCTCAACGACCATATTTACAGCGTCGCCGAAGAGGCCAGGGGGCGATAGTGGGGCATCTAAAAGGAAGGTCTTGACTTTTTCCTTTATATCAGACAGATTCAGCCATAGATGTCTTTCTGTGGCCACCACTCTGGCGTTCTCCTTGGCGGCCCTGAGAGACAAATCTGTAGCCCAACACAGTTCTTGAACTGCGTCAGGCCCAACCCCCTCGCTACCATCCAGTTCCCTCAGCAGAGCAGCCTGATATGCCTGCAGCAAAGACATTGTGTGCAGACACGCACCAGCCTGACCTGCTGCCGTGTATGCTTTTCCCACTAGAGCTGATGTAGTTTTTAATGGCTTAGGCCGGTTTCACACCGCACGCGTCAGCAGAGCGTAAGCAGCGCGTATTTTTTTCGGCGCCCATGTTAACAGATGAGAGCATTCACACCGCACACAGAGGCTGCGCGGCAGTGCGTAGCAGGAGCAGAGCAGAAGCAGCAGTGCCGCGATCGTTTCGGCGCTGCGTCTATTTTTGCTGCGCTGCTAACGCTCAATTAAAGTGAAAGTACACCTTTGATGGACAAAATAAATATGATTTCACACAAAAAGTGCTCAAAATGCACAGAATAAGCATATCTAGTGTGTTTTAACAAGAATTGGAGTATGTCAGGAAAGAAAATTAATATTAAAAAATATTTATAGAAGATTTACTCATTTAAACTTGTTTTTAATTTCAGTTTCGGTTAAAGTATGGTGTATTATAAAAAACTAAAGTAAAGTGGTCAGAAAATATGATACATAAACATTATTTTAGTTATTACACAGACAACTATATAGGCTCTAGCATACCCAAATCAAACCCGAGTTTGCTGGCGTTTTTCGCCGAGTTTGCTGTCTTGTAAACATGTGCAGGCGGCAGATGATGTAAAACACAAAGCTTACCTCATTCATGTGCAGCAATGGATAACACAAGGCTTTTATTTATTTATTTTTATTTATTTTACGTTTATATGCGAGTGTTGTACACCTCCCCATGTTAACAAACTTTCAAGACTATCAAGTTTATAAATGACCAACTTATAAAAACAAATTTATAGTTGTCTTTGTAAAGAAATGGGGGGGGGGGGAATGGGAACGCGGGGGCAACGCGATGCGACCACAAAGGGCACTTTCACTTTCGCGATCAAAGGGGCAGGGGCTCAATAAACACGTAACACACAAGTCGTGAGTATCTCCACCTGTAAGGAAATGAGGGCAAGGAGATGTCTAAAATTCTAAAATTTAAGTCTAAAATGTATTATCTGGATGATATCTTATATGTTGTATAATTTATATAATAATTGTTTAAATAATTGTTTAATTATATCTGCAAGGTGCTAATGCAAATGTGGCTTTTCTTAATACTTCCTTAATATTCAGGAAGGACAAAAACATCTTCATCGTTCAGAAATTCTTCTGCAGATGTGGTTCAGTGGGTTCAGCACTGGGAGCTGTCCAATGTGCTGAATTACTTCTGATCCTCCACACCAAAAATCTTTTCTAATTACATTCACTATATTCCAGAATTGTATGGTCAGTGTGTGATAGGACAAGATTATGTACATTTCTCATTAACTGAACAATGTCTGATATACATTTCCTTATCGGTCTTAAAGAAGTAACCCATTAAATGTGAAAAGCCATTAGATGTCCTTGTCATTGGAAATGCATATAGTAAAAATTCATGAACATGGCAATTACATTACATTCATTACATTAATAATTCACATTTTTCTTATATTTTTCTTTGAATTTTCCCACACTTAAAAATGTTCAGTTTGTTTTAATTGAAAGTTTAATGAGCAACTTTGCCTCAAGAAATATTTGTATGAAAAACAATAAGTATCATTATTGTTGTTGTTTTTTGTTTGTTTGTTTGTTTGTTTTTTGGTTTGTTTTTCTGTGAAATGAACTTTTTTAATAAACTAGTCCTGGAATTTTTACCTCATCTCAATGTACCTGCTACTTCAGTTAATTCTCGCATTCATTCTCTAGAGTCCCATTGTAAACAATAATCAAAAACATGAGATCAATATGAGATCAACTAAAACTTCAAAAAGTTTTAGTTTTAGGTTAAACTGATCTGGGCAAGGCCATTTGATTTGATTTTAAATGCAGTAAGTCAGTAGTCACAAGGGAAGCATGGCAAGTGAGATGTTGTTTGGCCAAAAGGTGGTGCTGTAACAAACCAGAAAAGACCTGCAACTTGATAAATGAAAATGGTTTCAACATGACTGTTAGCAAACACCATTACAATCACAACTGTAATTGTTTTTTTTTTTTTTGTTTTTTTTTGTTTTTTGTTTTTTTGTTTGTTTGTTTGTTTGTTTTTTAAAAAAGAAAGAAAACGTATTGGCTTAAGCAGTTACAGTTCTTGGATAATTGGTATAGGTATATATTTACAATTTTATAATATTCAAAGGCTGAAGTGTCATCTAATACACAGATGAGAACACTAATATTATATGCATATCAAAACAAACACTATCATTAAATGCTGATTTAAAATTGGAATTGACGGCTACCATTGTCTAATTTCCTCAGTATCTGAAGAATTTTCTGATTTCCTGGTTGAGGAAGGCCCCTTGCAGTTAAGCTTTTCATATATGCTTCTTACTGTTTTTGTCAAACCACAGTTTTTACCCTTACATTGTTGTTCATGTCGAGCATGCATGCTCACAAGGTTGACCGCAAACACGTTTATGATGTTCAGCACAAATGGAAACATTTGTGGTTTGTACTTTCACCTTCCCAGACACTACCACATGTGTCAGAAAATTTACATATCAGCATATATATTTATATATTATTACATATTACATAATATAATGAAAATAATATTTAGTAACAATGTTGTAATAATAAAGTAATAATGTACTAATCATTTCTGATGTTAATACAATTCTGAGGTGAGTCAATGTCTATTTAACATTAATATATTATTACTACCACTACTGCATATAGTGTCAGTGTTGCATGTTATATCACATATAATTATACTACTATAATTAACAATGACTAATCACAGGCTATTCCACAACCGAAATAAATACTGAATAAATATTTATTGTTCATTACATCACAATTCATTTGTGTCTTTATTACATAACTTGAATAAGATGGAATTGGAACTGCATTATCTAAAAGATTAGAAATATTATTATGATGCAGTCCGGTTTTTATTTTAATTTAACCATGAACACATTCTAAGAATCCATTAAATATGATGTTCTTTGACTGGAACACAGCATGTCATACATCATACACAACATCAATATACTCTTAAAAGTAAAGTTTCCAGATTTGGGAAAGGGAAAAAAGCCAAATGCTTTTTATGATTTTTATTTTTTAAAATGCACTTTACAATAAGTTTTCATTTGTTAACATTAGTTAATTACATTAGTTAACATGAACTAACAATGAACAATACTTCTACAGCATTTACTAATCTTTAATGTTAATCTCAACATTTACTAAATCATTTTTAAGGTCAAAAGTTGTATCTGTTAACATTAGTTAATGCACTGTGAACTAACAAGAGTGTGAACATCTTTATTAACTAACATTAAAGGCAAGTAAATGCTGTAAAAATGTATTGCTTGGTGTTAATGTTAGTTAATGCATTAACTAATGTTAACAAATGAGAGCTTATTGTAGAGTGTTATCAATATTTTATTATCTCTTTCTTTTGAAAGAACATTTATTTTTAAGACTGTACTTTTTTGGATCTGACCTCAGAATAAGCACTAAAGTTTGAACTCTGAACTCTTTTTTCCTTCATCTTTTTTTGACGTAGGGAAGGCATGTCCAATGAAGCATAACACACTTCATCACCACCCTAGAAAAAAATATATTTTATTATATTAATATTTTTTACTACATATTTACTTCAATGCATATGATAAAAACACTTATATTGCATTATATTTAAAATTATATTATACTGCTGTAATTTATGTAGCTTTCAACTGCCAAACAAGTGTAAATACATTTTGTTTAAATCTTTTTAGGGGTGTATACATGTAATACATAATACAATACCTCATCATGTCTGTTCGGAGTCTGTGATTCAGCACCAGAACCTACAGGATATTAAAATAGCATAAGAATCATTTA
This sequence comes from Mylopharyngodon piceus, assembly GCA_039654765.1. NCBI lineage: Eukaryota > Metazoa > Chordata > Actinopteri > Cypriniformes > Xenocyprididae > Mylopharyngodon > Mylopharyngodon piceus. Next base: position 9,402,729 of record CM077440.1, read on the forward strand.
ATCTTGGTTCAGAAGTATGGACACCTAAAGGGACATGGTGATGGGAAAACAATATGAGATGACAAGAAAAAAGTATAATTTTCCATCACCATGTCCTTGTAGGGACTCCGTACCACAACAAATGAAGTGAGGTTTAAAACTATATTTCTTTTTCAAAGCTCAGCTGAATGTTTGACATTTTATACAGTTTTAATAGCTCTGATTGTGATGTTTTAAATCATGTTTTATTATGTGATATGATGACAATAATTTGAAAGTAAATCTAGAGCTGTAATAACATCAGACTGCTGCAGTTCAGGAGCGAATGATTACCTGTAATTTTCCTCTGACAGAGGCAGTACACAGCAATGGAAGAGAGGAGAGAGAAGAGGAGAACAAATGCAGGACACACACCGAACAGCAGCTTGAAGCAGAGCATACAGTCTGACACAGGAGGAGTGGAGGTGATGTTGAACTGCTCTGCAGGAGGAGACACTGACTCTAAATGAAACATAAGCCATTTTTAACCAGCCTCCCAGTTTTTGATTAATATTCAATTAATATATTTTGTTTTAACATACTAGTTACACCATTTATAATGTTTATTATGCATGTATGTTTTGCTAAGCATAGTGCTTAGCAAATCAGTAGTTCACATTTAAACACATAGATATGAAAATATATTGTGAATTGAAGTTTAAAAAAAACATTTAATGTACATTAACTAATGACTTCATTTCCATTATATCCTGTAATTTGCTTGTTGTTTATTAATCTTAAAATAGCCTAATCCTATAAAGTAGTTTTACTATTAAAACACACAATAAACTTTTATAAATATTAATTAAGCCATTTATGCTTAAATATAATATAATATTATATATAAATATATATAGATTTTTACTTGTAAGTTTGTGCAAGTCTTTGCATTACAGTGGGGATCGAAAGTTTGGGAACCCCTTTCAGAATCTGTGAAAATGTGAAAATTTTTAACAAAACAAGAGAGATCATACAAAATGCTTGTTATTTTTTGTTTAGTACTGTCCTGAGTAAGATATTTTACATAAAAGATGTTTACACATAGTCCACAAGACAAAAAAAATAGCTGAATTTATTAAAATAACCCCGTTCAAAAGTTTGGGAACCCTTGGATCTTAATACTATGTGTGGTTACCTGGATGATCCATGACTGTTTTTATGTTTTGTGATGGTTGTTCATGAGTCTCTCGTTTGTTCTGAGCAGTTAAACTGAGCTCTGTTCTTCAGAAAAATCCTCCAGATCCTGCAAATTCTTCAGTTTTCCAGCATCTTTTGCATATTTGAACCCTTTCCAGCAGTGACTGTATGATTTTGAGATCCATCTTTTCAAACTGAGGACAACTGAGGGACTCAAACACAACTGTTAAAAAAAGCTGCAAACATTCACTGATGCTCCAGAAGGAAACATGATGCATTAAGAGCCAGGGGCTAAAAACTTTTTGAATTTGAAGATCAAGGTAAATTGTACTTAATTTTTCTTCTGGGAAACATGCAAGTATCTTCTGTTGCTTCCGATGGGCAGTACTAAATGAAAAAAAATTATATTTCAACAAAATAAGAAAAATGTGGACATCTTCATCCTGTTCAAAAGTTTTCACCCCCCAGATCTTATTGCATCGTGTTTCCTTCTGGAGCATCAGTGAACGTTTAAACCTTTTTTAACAGTTGTGTTTGAGTCCCTCAGTTGTCCTCAGTGTGAAAAGATGGATCTCAAAATCATACATTCACTGCTGGAAAGGGTTCAAATATGCAAAAGATGCTGGAAAACTGAAGAATTTGCAGGATCTGGAGGATTTTTCTGAAGAACAGAGCTCAGTTTAACTGCTCAGAACAAATGAGAGACTCATGAACAACCATCACAAAACATAAAAACAGTCATGGTAATACAGGTAACCACACACAGTATTAAGATCCAAGGGTTCCCAAACTTTTGAACGGGGTTATTTTAATAAATTCAGCTATTTTTTTGTCTTGTGGACTATATGTAAACATCTTTTATGTAAAATATCTTACTCAGGACAGTACTAAACAAAAAATAACAAGCATTTTGTATGATCTCTCTTGTTTTGTTAAAAATTTTCACATTTTCACAGATTCTGAAAGGGGTTCCCAAACTTTCGATCCCCACTGTAACTATATTAAAAGTAAAATATAAAGAAATTAAAAGAATTTGTCAACACAAAACAAAAGCAACACGGACAATAGTAGAAATGTTTTCTTACCCAAGACAGATAGATGCGTTATCTTGTTTCCATACTCAAACTCATATTTTGCCATGATGCCGTGTACATCTTTAGTTACTTCTGTTTTTCTTTTCGCACAGTAATATATTCCCTCATCAGAGACACTGACATTCTTTAATTGTAGATCATATGAGTTACTGGAGCTGTTGAACACAAAACTGAAACGTGGAAACATCCCCCGGAACAAGTGTTTAGTCTCTATTAACAGAGATGGTTGATGCTCATGTGAGCAGTTTCTCAACCAAACAATATATGATCCAAGAGGGATGACACAGTCACAGTAGAGAGTGATGTTGTCTCCTGCTTTAACTCTCGTGTCCACTTCTGTCCCAAACACTCTCTGGTGTTCACAGAACAAAAAACCTGCAAAAGCAAATACAAGTTTAAATAAAAAGATCAAAATGTTGTAAAGAATGCAAAATTACATTTCAAATACACACAAAAGGACTTACACACAAGTATGAAGAGTGTTACTCTTGCTCGCTCCATCTCAGTGACTGATAAGGTTGAGGGTCTTCAGTGAGAACGGCCTGGATCATTGTGGGCGGTATTTCTGCTAAAGAGCTTTGAATCACCTAGGGTTTTTTTTCCCCCTTTTTCTTTTTCTTTTTTTTTTTTTTTTTTAAAGTGAGGGTTATATTATTCTGGTCCACTCATTTCTTCTTTTAGAAACACACTTTGAAAAGCTATTTTGGGTTTTTACTATCAGTTAAATAACTTCTTAGTGAACTTCATTTTGAAGTACATTTTTTGTCTGAATGATTAACAGTTTGTAAACTTTTCAATATGGTAAAGTGATCATCTTTACAATTGTAAATGCGTAAGGCAGAGGTCATAAATTTAAACAGACGATATCACAATGATATTGGTATTATACAATGTAATGATGTTTAGCATGACAGTGGAGATTACCTAAAGTGCAGAGCGTCATTATGTGTTTCCTGTTTTGCATCTTTCAACTACATGGCTTTTGTTTTCATTGGCCACCAGACACACAGAATTAACTATGCTTTTATATATTTGTATAAGAATGCATTTACTTGAGGTGTTTATTGCCCTGGGTCCTGAAATGTTGTTAGAAACCTGTTTTTTTGTTTCTGGCTGTAACCACAAATTGTTCCATTACACTTACTAGTGCACTTACATAAACACATGCTTGTGGTTTCCTGTTTTAGCATGTCTGAAGTGTGTTTCAGAATTGGGAGGAGAACCTACTTTACTTCTTTGAAATGCAGCCCTTAAGTCTTCTGCAAGACTGGACTGAATTATGAGTGAACTGAATTGAATATTAAAACAGAACAAAAGAGTTTCAGCACCACATACAGTGAACAGCTCAGTAATAACCACATCTAAACATGCTACTAATACTTTGTTTACCGTATTTGAGAATAATTACATGGTAATACAAGGGCTTTAGGTGGACACACATTGGAAATAGATCATTTGAAAATGAATTAAATTGAAAACAAATATTTTTAACTTAATAAAAATATCAACTTTAACTGAAAACAAAATAAACCTGTAAAATGAACAGGCTAAAAAGGAAGTAAGCAAGACAAGAAGACAGTCACAAAGACCACTGGAAACATTTGTGGTTTGGACTTTTACCTCAGAAAAACAAACAGAAGGCCAGACTCTCTTTAATACCATGACGATCTGTAAACAGCACTGAATTTACACACGAAAACCACTTCTTACATCCTGTGGCATCAAAAAGCCAATGTTGCATTTTGTAATATAACATCTGCATGCAACATCTACAATATCCTGTATCAATCTGCTCAAGCAAATTATGTCTCTGCTCCGCCACTGAAGACCAGTAACTGTTCAACACTATTCAAGTTTTTAAGCATAAATGGTTTAATTCAGAATTGTTTTCATTTTGAATATTGAGCGTTGTCTCATATCTTGAGCATTGCTTAATAATTACAATTATGAGGGGAAAAAAATAATTTGAGCACACGTGTGATTCATTTAATTCAGTCTATCACTCATAAAAGCATTTCCTGACTTCTGTGTCCTTATCATGATTTGGTCCTGATGAAATGGTTTGTGGGTAAGTGTTTATGACTTCATTCTCTGCAGTTCTAAGGAGGACCAGACCAGTTTGAACTATTATTAGCCACTAGATGGAGCCATTGAGTGTTCATTACTTCCTTTTTTTTTAGATTTATTCATTTTCACAGACACTCTCATAACACAAGCATATTAGACAATTTTGTCTAAACATTTGACAAACTTGTGCTTATTACTGACTGAACATTATTTGACAATTTACACCCAAATGTATGAGATAAAATGTTTGAGATAAAAGAAAGAAAAAAAGAAAGAAAGAAAGAAAATAAAACGCAAAACCCTAAAGTATAGCATTGGATCGATCAAATAGTGGCTTTAAAGCATTCCAAAAAATAAAAATAAAACATTTGATATTAATAGATGGTACAAAAAAGTGTCATGTGCTTATTGAAAGCATGCTTGCTTTATTGTGATTAGTGCAAAAAGTATATACAAAAAAAGCAAGCTATACAGGCCTACTAGCAACAGCTGAGAGTGTTTGAATGAGGAAGAAGAATCACATCTTGGCATAGGGATGTTCAGATGTCAGCAGTCTATGGCCCTGTCCCAAATGGCACACTTCTATGCACTTTCGGTCTTGTGGACTTACAATGGCTGCCGCGTGCGCGCGTCCGTTAAGTCCACGAGACCGTAGGGTGTCCCATTTGTCAATTTTAGGCTTCAGAAGGGTGCTCGCGAGCGCCCCCTGTGCGGCCGATATGCGCCCTCGATGCGCACTTTTGCTGAGCCCGCACTGATGCGAGCTTCGCGGCAGACTTCTTCCCGACAGTCAAAGCGACGTTACGTCACGAAAGTGCGGACTCGTAGGAAGGCCGTGAGTGTTTAGAGTGCCATTTGGAACAGGGCCTATAAGAGACTTTAGTGTGGAGGCAGATCTTTCCAGTTTTACTCGTCTCTCACTGAATCTGCCTGAAATGATTTAGAGGGAAGAGGAGAGAACAATCTAAACTAGTGAAATACCACATAAACTTATAGCCTAAATCTTTGAAATAGTGAAGCTTATTGACATCAAGTATTAATATAGAATTGTTACCTGAAGAACATTAGCTTTGAGTATCTCAGCACTCAGTTCGGAGCCTAAAAAAACATGAAAAGTCTGAAAAATGCCAAAATGATGGCATAGTCTCATGCAGATAGAATACAGACACTTAAAACATACATTTGCTTTGTATTGTAGGAAACTTCTTCCTCATCGAAGCAGAGACCAGGAGACGTTGGGATATCTTTCAAGCAGAAGTTACTCTTTATTGAGAAACACGCTGTGCGTCGCTGTAGTCATCCAAGTCTAACTAAGGCAGTGTACATTGTAGTTTATATACATTTTAGAGGGCAGTGCTTAGAAATAGAGACAAAGCACCTGGCTGACGACCTTAAACAAAGCATGCAAATGAAGTATCCAGGTATAGGAACCCGCCCCAGACTCTAGAGTGTCGCAAGTCCTAATCCAATCAGCATAACTGTTCAATAAATGGGACAGGGGCTCCAAGAGCCATTAAAGACAAAAGGTGAGAATCTCAGTAATCTGACTCATTAGACATACAATAAAGAGAACAGGAACTGGCAGAAAACTCTTGCTGGAAACTTTGCTTAACAGAATTATTCATCTGATGTCATCATCTTTACCTTAAAATGCTAAATACAATGTAGGCCTACTTCACCTTAGTATTTCATGTGATGTTATGTCAGGATGTAGGATCAGCAGATCTTAACCAGATTCTTAAATTTGTAATCCCACAGTATTCTTTTGCTTTATAATGTATCAGTTTTCTTATCAGCTCTCAGTGTTGAGAGGAGAACTTACCTTACTTGTTAGAAATGTGATTGTGACGAGCAGGGCGGGGCGAGAGCCGTGAGGGAACAGCGCGAGGCGGTGATAACGAGCGTCAGCTGCGCGTTGCACCGGTCTCGTATCTCTCACGGAGGAGCTCCGGAAGCATAAAAGGAGGAGCGACGACAGTGAAGGACGAGAGAGGACCAGGCCTGGATTTTACTTTATGTTTTGTTATGTTTGTGTGGCCGGCAGTTGTCCGTGAGGAACTGTCGGCATTTTACTTTCGTTTTGTTGTTTATTTATTTCTTTGTTATTAAAGTTGTGTTTAACATTCGCCAGTTCCCGCCTCCTTCTTCCCGTATCAACTAACCTTAATACAGTGGATATCAGTAATAATAAAAATAATAATAATAATAATATTTGTGTGTCAGGTTTATGTTCTGTTGTATTTTTCTTATTTGATTTTAACTTTTTTTCTGTTCTCTGTGGTCCTGTGTTCATTTCCTGTCTTCCTTAGTTGACCTATAGGCTGTGTTCAAAATTTGTATAAAAGGTGCAATATTTGTGGGAACAGCCATGTCTAGTGGTGTCCGAAACCAGTGGATGTTATCGAGTGCACTAATTCAATCCCATAATGCACTGTAATAACGAGTATACAACTTATGTACACTCACTGGCTAGAGAATAACCATAATGCACTGTGAGTGTCGTGCCGAATGAATTCCTGCGTCTCGCCAGAAGATGGCGCCCGCAGCTGAATCATCCATCCAGCCATTTTCCAAAAAGGCATTCATTTTCCAGTGGTCCAATGTGTGTACAGCGTAATATCACACAGCTATAAATTCCTTTTTAATTAATAATTAAATTGTTTAATTAAGGTTTATACATGGTTTCCATGAAAGAGTTTCTTTTCATTACTACTGGAGCTGCCAGTTAGCTACGTGTCAAATTATTTTAAAACAGCAAGCACAAATATGCAAAAGCTCACTCTTTTTCACTCCTTCAAGTAAAACTATATTAGTGGACTAATGTAGGGATTAGTGAATGAGGGTATAGGAGGCGATTTCAGACACAGCCCTAGTTTCGTAGTGTATGCCTGTTTGTTACCATAGTAACCTATTGTGTCCACCAGCTCCTTATTAATTCACTCATTTAGTCCTGTGTATTTACTCCCTGTTAAGTTTAGTTACTTGTTGGTTATTGTCTATGTTATGGAGCTCTATCTTTGTGTTCTTCTTGAGCTCTTTGCTTCATATTACTGAGAAGTAATAAAGAAGGATGTGTATAGGGTGACTAATAAGTCATAGATATAAGACGGAGCTATTCCATGCATAGCTTTGTATGTTAGTGTAAGATTTAAAAAGCAACAGGAAGCCAATGCAAACTGTAAAGCACGCCTGTGATGTGCTGACGTGATGAAACTTGTGCTGCTGAATTCTGGGTATACTGCAGCCATTTGATTGATTTAGCAGGTAAACCAACAAATAGTGCATTACAATAATCAGTCCTGGAATGCATGAACAATCCATGCAAATGCATGAATAAGCCTTTCAACGTCAGGTAGAGTGAGGAAAGGCCTAATTCTTGCAATGTTTCTGAGATGATGGAATGCAGATTTTGTAATACTCTTAATATGCGAGTCTAGTGTCAGATGAGTGTCAAAAATCACACCAAGGTTACGAGCTTGAGTAAATGGAAGTATGACACTATCCTCCATAATCAAATAAAAATTGCTACCTTTGTGAATTGCGCTGGTGTGCCAATGAGTAGAACCTCTGTCTTCAAACAATTCAGTTTTAAAAAATTATGGTGCATCCATGTTTTTATTTCCTGCACACACTCCGAGAGAATTGTAGAGGTGACAGTAAGATCAGATTTGGAGCTGATGTAAATTTAGGTATCATCAGTATAAAAGTGATACCCCAAACCATATTTCCTAATGATTTGCCCCAAGGAAGCATATAAACCCTAAACAATATGGGACCCAAGACAGATCCCTGAGGAACACCATGATAGACCTGTCCAATTTCAGATTTGTTGTTTCCCAAGACAACAAACTGGGAACGATCAGTGAGGTAAGATTTAAACCAGTTATGCACATTACCAGTGATACCAAGCCATCTCTCCAGCCTATTTAGCAGGATAGAATGGCACACTGTGTCAAATGCTACACTGAGATCTAACAAGACCAAGATGGTAGAGGCTCCAGAGTCAGCTGAGTTCATAACTCGAACCAAGGCTGTCTCTGTACTGTGTCCCTTTCTAAACCCAGACTGAAAAGGTTCGAAAAGCTTGTTGGATAACAAGTGTGAGTCGAGTTGTGCCACAGCAACACGTTCCAATTTACTTTAATAAGGAGAAATTATCGACTGCACCTGAAAGGTTCAGAATATTAGCCACTAGATGGAGCCATTGAATTTTGCCTTCCTTTATTTCTTATTCAATTGACTTTTTAAATTAATCAGTATGAAACGGTGTCTTTATTGTTTAATGCTGCACAGAAATCTAAACTGGATTAATGCTATGAAATCTGTTCAAAAAATAAAGTATAAAAATAAACAGTATTATTTCATAACTTATCACATGTGTGCATTAGCTTTATGCACATGGAATAGATCACATTTTAATTCTACTGAAAAATAGTTGTGGTTCTGTCAGTTTGTACATTTCTGTTGATAGAGTCCAGTGGAAACATTTGTGGTTGGTACTTATAGCTGCCCACAAGAAGAGAGAAAAAGAAAAAAGTAAGAATGAGTGGAAGACAAACGTACACAGGAAACCCATTTTAGCATCCTGTTGATAGTGTGAGAACAGAGAATGTAAAGTTTAGTCCTATTTTTCTCATCCCTTCGATGACAAAGAAAGTAATTATGATTCAGGACTGAAAAGGAAAATTGAGATCTGCATTTAAGTTGTTGTCACTCACTTTTAATGTTTTACTAATCAGTCTACATTTAGCTTTTATGGCACAGAAGGACATATTGACAAAAACACAAACTGGTTATTAATTGTAATTAGTTATTATTGTTTTTGTTATTGTTATGCACAATTATTTGCAACTAAACCTAAACCAAACCCTAATCCTAACCCTAGTAAGTACATGTTGTTAATTAAAATTGCTCAGAACTCAAAAGTATAGTTACACTTTAACAAAGATACCTTAAAATAAAGTGTAAACCAATTTTTAAGTTGAAGAAGCTTAACATAAATTGAAATTCACATTTATGGAAAAAAAAAAAAAAAAAAAAAAAAAAAAAACAGGAACTTGGATAACTGAGCACATTATTTTCTGACAGAAAATATTAAAAATAATATTACAATTTTAAACAGGCTTTAATATTGAACACACAAGAATCACAGTATTTTTTTAAAATAGCTTATGTCAAGGATATGAACAGCGAACGAGATACCTGTGGTTTTCCTACGACAGACACAGTACACACAGATGGAGGACAGGAGAACACACACCGGACACACACTGAACAGCAGCGTCCAGCAGAGGTCTGATATAGGGCAAGTAACCCTGAACATTCCTATATAAAATAAACAGAATGCATCAATGTTCATATGAATGTATGTTGAAAAAGGTAAGGTAAAGATCTCTAGAATTACACAAGCAATAACGTAATAATAACTAGTAGAAATATTTTCTTACCTGCAAGAGAGAGACGAGATGTTTGGTTTCCATAATAGTACACTTTAGATGAGGAGATGATGCCTTGTTCATCTGCATTTACCTTATTCTCCACTTCTGCACAGTAATACAGTCCCAGATCAGAGACACTGATGTTAGTAATATGTAAATCATAAGAATTACTGGAGCGGTTGTGGACAGAGCTGAAACGCTGTAATAGCTCTAGATTCCATTCCTTAAAATCTATTATGAGAGAGGGTTGATTTTCATGAGAGCAGTTTCTTATCCATACAATGAGGGAACCAAGAGTTAAAGAGCGATCACAGTAGAGAGTGATGTCTCCTGGTCTGACTTTCATCTCCACTTCTTCTCCGTAGATTCTGTTCTGACTGAACAAAACACCTGTAAAAGAGCAAAATAACTTTATAAAACATTTAGAATTGCATTATGTACTTACCGTACAAAAGTACTGACAATGACCTGTTTTGAGAAAAAAAAAAAAAAAAAAGCAATCTAAATAAAATGTAAAATAGTATCTTTCTTACAAAAAAGCACAGTGACAGCATTTCTTGACCTCTCCATCTCAGTGAGTGATTGTGACACTGATGAGGGTCTTGACATCAGACATCAGCTCTCATCTGATTGGTTCACATCAATGGAAAATTTTAATGCCTTGAGACAAAGGGTCTCAAATAAATAAATAAGCTGTCAACCAGTCACCAGATTCCTTTAAATTTTTTTTTTTTTTTTTTTTTTTTTTTTTAAAAGCAACTGCTCATATTTATTCCAGAAGAACTTTGAGGAAAATGTCAACTGACTTTGCGAATCAAAGATCTCATATACAATTCAGGCCACGGAGCTCCTTTACTAATCTATATGATGAGCTGAAACAGGTAAGGACACATAAACAAACTGACAGATTGAGAATGGGCAAGAGTCAAATTCATGAGATTCTTTGATTAATAGTTGTGGGTCTTCTGAAGAAAATCTGAACATGGCAAAACAGGAAACCCACAACCTTTTCATTCAGACCACTCTGAATGCACATGAAGGCATTATCTTACCTTCTAGTTCATCACTTGCCAAGCACAAATGTTTCCATTAGCCTATAAGCTTATGTGGTTTTGTGTTTATGTATTTGCATGAAAGGTAGCTTGCTTAGACCAGTTCATGCTTTATTGCGATCAAACAGTTTTTGTATTGTTTTTGTTATTTTGTTGAAAATGTAATCTCCGCTATAACATCAGTTAATATGCTACATTGTCCAAACTGCTAATCCCTTGAAATTGATTGACATATACAGTCAAACATATACAACTCTCATACAGTCCAACAGCACAGGGGCTTTCACTGTTACATCACTCCTGTGCTGTGTGGTGATTTTTTTTTCATGACCCTAATCCACACTTTTTATTTTTTTTCATAGCTGTAATACTGTGAATGCATCTGTGCAGTGAAGATTGTGTAATTTTATATTAACCAGCTTTGGTTTCCACAAATGTTTCATTTTAATACATGAGAAATTAATAGTTCTTAAAGGGATAACATAATTACGAATGCAGAAGCACAGAGGATAGAGAAGAACAAATCACCGGTCACATATTATAAATCTAAAATGATAATTTTTTAAAGAGAAATGTTGGAGGATTTCAATATAAGAGGAGCTTAAATTTGTTGCACAGCCCTATTTCTGTCAGGACCACTATTGTCAAATATGATTGATAATTGCGGTTTGTACTTGCGGTATGGTTCTGTTCTGGGCAAGAACTCCCTGTGCATCCATGCAGCCTAGCATGGATAAGAGCAGGGAGAGCAGCAATAACCCCCCCAAGGGTAAACAGAACAGAACCAACATATTCAGATATAATTAATGTCAATAATTTAACGAACACATATTTCAAGAATTAGTTTGATTCAGGGAAATCATAAGGTAAATCCAGACTGAAGAGAGGAGGAGCTGGGGATGGAGGAGGGTAATTAGCTCCTGAGAAATGCAATAGCTGCTGATAATACTGAGGAGCTTATATATGGATGCTGTGATAGGCGTCGTATTCCCATAGGCAGACGCGAGTCACCTGGGAGTCAGCTGATGCGAGCTTGACTGACGTGACCTGCCAGAACTGACGCTAACGCTTGATTGGTTTGAACCGCGAGAGGCGTATAAGCTTACAATACTCCTACATCCTGCGTCATACATCGCGTCAGAGGATTACTCATTTGGCACAAGTCGACTTGCACATTCTAGATAGATAGATACTTTATTTTATCCCAGTGGGAAATTCACAATTTCTAGCAGTATACACAACCAATATGGGATGCGATAATACTTAGAATGTAAAAGTAATAAAATTTCGATTAAAAAGTTTAAAAAAAAAAAAAAAAAAAAGTCCTGTGCAAAATCGCAATTTATGCTACCTAGTGTACAGTGTATAGTACAGTTCAGATCAGTGATAAATGTCTGCCTTGACCTTTTCCCCCCCATGTGGAGATAAAGAGCCGCATTGCATGGGGGAGGAAAGACCTCCTTGGTCTGCGGTCAGCAGCCTGTCACTAAAGCTGCTCCTCTGCCTTGAGATGATGTTGTACAATGGATGCAGTGGATTGTCTATAATTGACAGGAGTTTGCTCAGCGCCCGTCGCTCTGCCACAGTTGTTAGGCTATCCAGTTCTGCACCCACGACAGAGCCCGCCTTCCTCACCAGCTTGTCAAGACGTGATGCGTCTTTCTTCTTGATGTTGCCTCCCCGGCACACCGCCGCAGAGAAGAGGGCACTCGCCACCACAGTCTGACAGAACATCTGCAGCAGCTTTTTGCAGATGTTGAAGGACGCCAGCCTTTTGAGGAAGTACAAGCGGCTCTGTCCTTTCCTGCACAGAGAGTCCGTGTTAGCAGTCCAGTCCAGTTTCTTATCCAACTGCACACCCAGGTATTTGTAAGTCTTTACCAGCTCCACACAGTCGCCGTTGATGGTCAACGGCTCCGGTTGAGGCCTGGGCCTTCTGAAGTCCACCACCAGGTGCAGGTGGTTGAGGTCACACCATGTATCAAAGTCCTAGATCAGTTTCCTCCTGTACTCCTCCTCCCGTCCACTCCTGATACAGCCTACGATAGCAGTGTCGTCTGCGAACTTCTGCATGTGGCAGGACTCAGAGTTATATTGGAAGTCTGACGTGTACAGGGTGAAAAGGACCGGAGAGAGCACAGTCCCTTGTGGCGCTCCCGTGCTGCTCACCACCGTGTCAGACCTGCAGTCCCCTAGTCGCACGTACTGAGGTCTGCCTGTCAGGTAGTCCGTAATCCACGCCACCAGATGTGAGCCCACTCCCAACTCTGTCAGTTTGTCTCTGAGGAGCAGCGGTTGGATGGTGTTGAAGGCACTGGAGAAATCCAAGAATGTAATTCTCACAGCCCCACTGCCCCTGTCCAGATGGGTGAGGGATCAATGTAGCATGTAGACAATAGCATCTTCCACTCCCACCTTCTCCTGATATGCAAACTGCAGAGGGTCGAGGGCATGGCAGACCTGTGGCCTCATGTGGTGTAGCAGCACCCGCTCCATGGTCTTCATTACATATGACGTCAGGGCAACTGGCCTGAAGTCATTCAGTCCTCCAGGGTGTGGTTTCTTTGGAACTGGGATGATACAGGATGTTTTCCATAGCTGAGGGACCCTCTCCTGTTTCAGGCTCATGTTGAAGATGCACTGTAGAGGGTCTCCCAGCTCCAACGCGCAGGCCTTCAGCAGTCTTGGAGATACTCCATCTGGACCCGCTGCGTCGCTGGGACAAAGCCTCCTCAGCTCTCTGCACACCTGGGCTGCTGTAGTCATGGGAGGGTGATCATTCTCCTCTGTGCTAAGGTTGGTACCTGGGGGGACAGAAAGAGCAGAAGGGGGGTGGGGGGGTGCAGCGTTATGAGGTGTAAGTGAGTTGGGGTGGTCAAACCTATTGAAGAAGCCGTTCAGCTGGTTCGCTTTCTCCACATCTCCTTCAATGGTGTCGCCCCTCTTCGAGCTGCATCCAGTGATTATTTTCATCCCATCCCACACCTCTTTCATGCTGTTGTTCTGCGATTTCTGCTCCAGATTCCTCCTGTACTGCTCCTTTGCTTCCCTGATCTGGACTCTGAGTTCCCTCTGCACACGCTTGCACTCCTGCTAGTCACAGTCTCTAAAAGCTGTATACTCTGCATACAGTCGTCCGCCGGAAGCAAGATATATGAAGTTATAAAGTTTTAAATATGGATATTTTTCTTACAAAAACCCATCGCTTCGCTTCAGAAGGACTTTATTAACCCCCTGGAGTCATATGGATTATTTTTGGCTTCAAAACACGGCCCCCCCATTCACACCAATTATAAACCTTGGAGAACTAAGGATATTTTTAAATATATCTCCGATTGTGTTCGTCTGAAAGAAGATAGTCATATACACAGGATGGCTTGCGGGTGAGTAAATCATGGGATCATTTTCATTTTTGGGTGAACTATCCCTTTAAGATCAGTGTGCAAAGATCAAATTATTTTTATAGCCTATTTTATTGAGAAAAAAAAACAAAGAATTTAAAACAATCTGTAACATAGAAGTTTGAAAATACAATTTTACAATTACATTTTTTTGAGGATCAAAGACGCAGCTTGTACCATCAAGGTGAAGCAGTAAAAAAACATCTCAAACAACCAACAACACACAAGACGTGACAAAGACGATGGCAACAAGACACACACGTAGAATCAAATCTCCAAAACATTTCTAGGGCCTGTCAGAAATGAGCATATGCATTTTGTAACTTTTGAAACTGCTTTTTATCATTTTTTTAAAAGCACCACAATTAAACTGTCATCTAGATGTCATCAGCTGTTTCATATGAGCTACTGAACAGACACTTAGTTTATTTTAAAATGCCAAGTACTGAAGAAAAAAAAAAATATATATATATATATATATATATATAATAATAGTACTTGCATTTTTACACCAAGTATGTTGTAAATGTGTCCCATCAGGTTATCAAAAGTTCTAAACACACTTGCGATCTTCACACCCACTTGAAAACTACAAATACAGGAAATGTGTCATGTAACTAGACAAGTCTGCTGCGCCCCAATTCAGAGGCTGCATTCTTAAGCGAGACGAAGACTGTCCCAATTCGAAGGCTCCTTCAAATGCAGCCTCCAAATGCTTTGTGAAATGAAGGATACAACAGATGGATCCTACCCCAAAGCTGTGTCCCAATTCGAAGACTGCATCCTTCGAAGGACTTCAAAGGCCACTCCTACGAAGGTTGGACTGAACGTTGTTAAATGGGACGGTCTAGCCTACTGACGACTGTTCTGGTCACTTGTAACAGCTGCCGTTGATGAGTGACAGTAAAGTTCGTACTAGGCTTTTTTTGAAAGTTCTGGGGGGGGAAAAAAAAAAAAAAAAAAAAAAAAAAAATAGGGTTCACAAACTGTCTAAATACGTTCACCATGGTCCATTTCTGCAGATAATAAAGAGAATAAACTTGTAATAAACCTCGTTAAAAGCCCAAACACGTCTGTCAAAGAAATTCCCATACAACGGCCACTTGTTTTAATCCCAGGGGAATCACTTTATTTCACATATACAAAAATATAACTCATGACACAGGCATGGGTAGATACGGCGAAGAGGGAAATTAAACATGGAACAACCCGCAATTCACCACCTCACTTAATCTGTACACAGTTAATTTCACGCCTAATTCATCAAATACACTCAAACAGCACGCTTACACAGCACACCGTGAACACACAAGGCGGCGTGTTTCTCCGTTCACTTAACCCCCAACGTCCCTCCCTTACCCGTCATACAACAAACAATTCATAAATACATAAATTAATGAATAGGTTAAAAACACTTCCCTCTCTCAAGGCCAAGGAGACCCATCCATAGGGGGTAAAGCAGAGCACGGGCAAATCGTGTCGTCAGCCGGGGAGCGTCCCTTTACGATAAAGAGGCGGCGCTTAAGTTACAAGTCCATTCATAAAGTCAATCCGCAGCAGTCTCGTCCTTATGCTGCGTTCACAAGGGCCGGGTAAAATCCCTATCATCTGTCGTATCTGAGTTGAGCAACATGTGGCGCCAGCGACCAGTTTGCCGAGGCAGGTGACACTAAATCAATTCCCCCCCTCTAACTCCACTCTCTAATATCAAAGACAGCTAACTAACTAATCTCCGGAGGGCCTATTGCCCCGAAAGGCAACCAAACATACCCCACTAGTCACCAACTCAGCCACCGTTCCTTCTCCTACACGCCACTTTTAAAGTGTCCCTTTGTGTGCTCCTCCACAGGTGTATCCCATCACAACAGTCACGTGATTGCCCAATGACGACACAGTACACTATATATAATTGCATCTTAGTAGGCTAAGATATGTCAACATTTGAACAATTTAAAGTTTTTTTTTTAAATTATTTTTACATTTGTATCATTAGATATTTGAGTAAGCTGAAACCCAATACTTAAGTTTAAAAGCGTAACTCGGCAGTTTCTCTCTCTCTCTCTCTCTCTCTCTCTCTCTCTCTCTCTCTCTAAAAAAAAAAAAAAAAAAACCTGTCATCACTGGCGCACAATGAATTCTGGGGTAGACAAGGCCGCGGAGGATCCATCTGATCTGATGTATCCTTCATTTCACGGGAAACGAAGTATATTGTTATGACTTTTTAAGCATATTTTGTACTTTTAAAAGTACTATTTTATTCATTTTTTTCTTAACTATTTCTTTATATGGATTCTTTATTTATTAAAACATGGATAAATTATTATGATGGATAAATAAATTATGATGAATGGATGATTTTATGGTTTAATGCTGCACAGCTAAATTGCATTAATTCTATTAAAATGTGTTTACAATATGAAATAATATAGAAACATACAATTATAAATAAAAATATGAAATAATTTATAAAATAATCAGTCACAACAATACCAACCATCTCTTCGCTTACTTAATTTTTTAATTTATTTATTTTGTTGTTGCAGTGCAATAAAACTGATTCAGCCGAAAAAATACTGTTTTTATTACATGTGCATTAGCTTTACATGTGCATTTTCAGTCTACAGAAAAATATTTGTGGTTATTATGCATTGAACAGAAATATATAATTGACAGACAAATACACTCATGCATGTCTGTTTAAAGGGTCAAGTGGAAACATTTGTGGTTGATACTAAGAGAGAAAGAGTGAGAGCGGCTGATGCACACAGGAAACCCATTTTAACATCCTGTTGATCTACATTTTGCTGCACAGAAGATGCCCATGTTAATGTTTTATTTTCATAGGTGTGAGGACAAAGAATGTGGAGTTAAATCCTTCCTTTATTCAGAGCTTCATTTTATTCAGATATTCACTTTTATTCATTTAGTTTTCATGGCACAGAATGACACTGACAACAAACAGTTATTATTTGAAGCCTGTTTTTTATTATTATTTTGTTTAATCCAATAAAAAATTAATGTTGTTTTTAATGGCATTAGTGTGAATGTGTTGTGTATCATGCATAATTGCATATGTAAATGTATAATTATATATAAAAATGTGCTGCAAGTTTTTTGTATGTGTGTGCATGTGTACTAAATGTGGTGAAAGAGTTCAGAAATCATAGCTGATGTTGCTGAGTACAAAAGCAATAGAAAGCAGCAAGTTTTCAGTAAGTTGTTTAAACTGAGCAGGTAGAATCACATCTTGGCATAGGGATATGAAGATGTCAGCAGTCTATAAGAGACTTCAGTGTGGAGGCAGATCTTTCCAGTTTTACTCGTCTCACACTGATGTTTCTCTGTAGGATCCCCCTGAAATAAATATGAGATGCACATGAAACAAACTAAACTATTGTCTTTGATATGGCAATTCTTAAAACAAATTACTGAAACAATATAGATACCTTAATAAAATTCACTGTGAGTATCTCTGCACTCTGCTCAGAACCTAAAGGTCATATGAAAATATGCCATTATAGTGAGAAAATAATGCAAGTCTGAAAATAGTAACTCTAAATATGTACACTACTGCTCTTAAATACATAAAAATGTCAGTTGTATAGTCAGTTTTGGTTTTGTGTTCACTGTTCAGTTGTTTGCCTGTACTTCCTTTGCTAGTTTTTCACTATGGTCGTTGACTGAGTTATGCAGGTGTTCCATGTTACGTTATATTAGCCCTCAATTCATTCAGTTCTTTGTTTCCCGTGACATCGTATTATTATGTGGTTGTGTTTAATCTCCTAAGTTCTCCTGTGATTTCCAAAGAGTTATATTAAAACTGTTATAGTATTTCCTTCGTTGTGCATATCTTTACACCAGACACTCGTGACATCAGTCCCATGTAAACACATAATGCTACTGTATAATTGTAAAACAGCTTTCTTTATAATTAGTCATTTTGATTATATAAACAACATTAAATATGTGAAACTGTTCTTTCATATCAAAATCAGCTTATATGCCTTCACAAAAAGCCAACAACAATAACAATCTTTTTACACATTTATAATTTGTTTGCATCTTTGATCGCTGACCAAAGACACTAGGTATTGTATTGGGAAAATCATAATAAAGGTGTCAGGGATATGAACAGCGAACAAGATACCTGCAGTTTGAGCACGACAGAGGCAGTACACACAGATGGAGGACAGGAGTGAGGAGAGGAGAACACACACCGGACACACACTGAACAGCAGCATCCAGCAGAGAACACAGTCTGATACAAGAGGAGTGGAGGTGATGTTGAACTGCTCAGCATGAGGAGACACTGACAATAAAAGAAACATAAACATAAGTCATTTTTAAAGGAGGAGACTCTAAACAAACTCATACAATAATCTTTGTCATAATAATAATAATAACACAAATAATAAATGAACAGTTCTCAATATGTTTTTTGTTGTTGTTTTGTTGTTGTTGTTGTTGTTGTTGTTGTTGTTTTGTTTTGGTTTTACCTGCAAGAGAGAGACGAGTTGTTTGGTTTCCATAATAGTACACTTTAGATGAGGAGATGATGCCGTTTTCATAATTGACCTTATTCTCCACTTCTGCACAGTAATACAGTCCCGGATCAGAGACACTGATGTTAGTAATATGTAGATCATAAGAATTACTGGAGCGGTTGTAGACAGAGCTGAAACGCTGTAATATCTCCTGGCCCCATTTTGTAAAATCTATTAAAAGAGAGGGTTGATTTTCATGAGAGCAGTTTCTTAACCATACAATGATAAAACCATGAGTTACAGAGCGATCACAGTAGAGAGTGATGTTGTCTCCTGGTCTGACTTTCATCTCCACTTCTGCTCCATAGATTCTGTTCTGACTGAACAACAAAACACCTGTAAAAGAGCAAAATAACTTTATAAAACATTTAGAATTGCATTATGTACTTACCGTACAAAAGTAATGACAATTGACCTGCTTTGAGCAAAAAAAAAAAAAAAAAAAAAAAAAAAATAAACCATAGAAAAAAATAGTATAATTCTCTTACATAAAAGCACAGTGACAGCATTTCTTGACCTCTCCATTTCAGTGAGTGACTGTGAATAACTGACACTGGTGGGGGTCTTGATGCAAGATGTCAGCTCTCATCTGATTGATTCACATCAATGGAAAGTTTTAATGCCTTGAGACGCGGGGTTTGGAATTACATATGAATAAATGAGAGCTGTGTCAACCAGTCACCAGATTCCTTTAATTTTTTTTTTTTTTTTTTTTAAAGCAACATTTCATACTTTTATTCCAGAAGAACTTGTTGAGGAAAATGTCAACTGACTTTGCGAATCAAAGATTCTCATGCACAATTCAGGCCATGTAGTTCCTTTACTAATCTATATAATGAGTTGAAACAGGTATAAGGACAGATTGACAGATTGAGAATGGGCCAGAGTCAAATTCACAAGTTCTTTGATTAATAGTTGTGAGAAGAATAATGAAAAACATAACAAAATAGGAAACCCACAACCTTTGCATTCAGACCACTCTGAATGCACATGAATGCATTATCTGAGATAAACAATTCATATCTTCTAGTTCATCACTCACCAGGCATGAGGTTTTGTGTTTATGTATTTGGCTTGCTTAAAGCAGTTCAAACAGTTTTGCTTATTGTATTGTTTTCATTATAAAAATCCACTCTCCACTATAACAGAAACATATAATATACAGTATTTATTCCTCGATTTTTATTGGCACAAGCACAGTTCAAGAGTGCTTATATGCAGTCCAAATGGGACTTCACTGTTTTCGTCACTCTGCTTGTCTTTGTTTGCACTTTAAGCCTGTGCATTAGTGGTGGGTCTTTTCCGTGACCCTAATCCACACATGTTCTGTGTCATAGCAGTGATATTGTGAATGCATTTCTGTAGTGAAGACTGTGTAATTTCATATTAACTGGCTTTGGTTTCCACAAAAGTTTCATTTTAATAGGTGTGCAATTAATAGTTCTTAAGATCACTGTGCATCTATCTGCAATATCTACTTGACCACGAATGGATTCAACAACAGAGAGAATACCAGGCTGATTCTGGATGTGGTGAATTGGCAAAACCTAAATCTCAGAACAGGAGTAGAAGTTTCAGTCTGGACATAGGAAATCATCCGTATGCTAGACCCACGGCACAGTATAGGTGGCGGTATGTGCCTATTTATGCTCAACTCGTCAGTACTCCTATAGAAGAAGAAGAGGAGGAAGAGCAGGAGAATGAACATGAAAAAGAAAGCATATGAACTGTTTGTGACCAAAGTCCTTGGACAAATTCCAATAGAAAGTGAGTTTAGCGCCCTGTTTACTCACTCCGAAGGGGCAGAGCAGGGAGCAGGGCATTTGTGGGTAATAATGAAGCCGTTTGGAAGAACGCACTTGGCAAAGGAAGCAATGAAAGACCATGTAATTTCTTCATTAGCTTCAAATGAAATGTTACCACGACAACGAGAATATTATTGCTGTTAAAGGATTAGTTCACTTTAAATTTAAAATTAGCCCAAGCTTTACTCACCCTCAAGCCATCCTAGGTGTATATGACTTTCTTCTTTCTGATGAACACAATCATATTAATAAATATCCTGACGCATCCAAGCTTTATAATGGCAGTGAACGGGACCAACGAGTATGAAGCTGAATTAAGTGCATCCATCCATTATAAACGTACTCCACACGGCTTCGGGGGGTTTAGTAAAGGCCTTCTGAAGCGAAGTGATGCATTTGTGTAAGAAAAATATCCATATTTAACAAGTTATAAAATAAAATATCTAGCTTCCGCCAGACTGCCTTATATATTTTCCATTATTTTCAATGAAGTGCGGGATCATGTCAGTAAGACAATTTGTTCTGTACATTTTACGGTGGAGTCTTTTGTAAACAAGACTCAGTTTGACACAGGCTTTGCCAAGAGACTTTTAATAAAAGAGGACGCCGTACCAAATATATTGAACCCAAAAATAATATCACAACACATGAGCATGAGTAACCATGTCAAATTGCTTTGTCTGTTACTTGTTGTTTGATATGTATTGAATATTTAAATGTTTTCACCAAAATTATGAAGCCTAATATTAGACGTAAGCAAGGGAACTTTTGGTAGAATTTCATATCAGTTTTCTATTTATTTTGATGGAAACACAACTTGTAAAGAAATATTCCATTGTTCATCACACAATATGATGAAATATTCACACAATATGATGAAATAGTGGCCTATACAGTATAAACAGCAATGGTCGCCTACTTGCTACTTCATTTCTCTCCAATACATTAAGGAAATAAATGAAATTAACTGTGGGAAATGTTAACTGTCAAGATGACTGACCGGGCAGTTTAGATAGATTTCTAGTTCAGCTGAAATCTAAAGTCTGAAAGATCAGAAGTTAGACACAAGACAGGACATGATAATAAAGATTCTTCAGGACTTAAATTCATTACAGCAAAATAATATAAAGGTAGGCTACAGTTTTCGTGAGTTACAGCTCATGTGGAGTTGAAAGGTAATGAAGAGGCAGATGCATTAGCAAAAAAGGGCTACAGTACGATAAAGAGTGGACATCAATATTCCTTTAGGTCAGAAATTAGATGAAAAATCAAAAAGAATATTCATAATAAATGGCAACAGTATATTGGGATACCAAAGTAAAAGGTAGACATTTGTATTTCATTCAGCCAGGAGTGGGAAGGTTATCAGGTGAGAGCAGAGACGAGGAGAGAATAATAACAAGCCCAAGATTGGGACATACAGAGCTGAACAGCACAATGCACTTAATAGTTAAACATTCAACAGGAATGCAATGAATATACAAGGGAAAGAAATTTAGATCCAGAAGCAGGAGGTAATGAAACCTCATTAAAGTTGCAGTATCTGGGAATTACAGGTATAAATGTATAAATGTAGAGGGTGAATGAGACAGGATATTATTATTATAAAATTATAACAATAATAATATTTTTTTATATATATAACCACGGGGGCTGAATATGCGCTGATGTAAAGTAGGCACACGTAAGTAGCGTGTCAATGGTCCAGTCGAGAGATAGGTGGCGGTAATGTACTTGGGTGTTGCGAACCGCCGCAAATCAAGAAGAAAAAGAGATCACGCCTTGGTATATATATCTAAAGATTTTGCCCCCTACACATTACAGTCGCTATGTTTAACTCCTTGTTAGAGCAGCTAGTGGTAACACAAAAATGTCTCAACGTAGTAGAAGATGTTATGTTATTGGCTGTAGGAATGAACATAAAAGTATTCATTTACTTCCGGCATCTGTGCCACTGAAGATGCAATGGGTTAACTTTATTTTTAAAGGGAATGCGCCCAAAAATATAGGTAAATACGTATATGTTTGTGCTAACCATTTTACGCCAGACTGCTTTGTAAACGAGGGTCAATACAAGGCAGGATTTGCATTAAAGTTGTTAATTAAGGATGGATCAATACCAACGGTCCGTGCTCCAACTTCATGTCCAGAAGACGTAAGTATCGATATTTTGTTAACGTGTGCACCTCGTCTTTCTAAATGTGCGTGTACAATAATTAATAAATGAGCATGACGCAACATAACCTCCCAAAAAAAGTTATACTACATGTATCATGTCTCTGTGTTGGCTGGGCTTACAGTATTTAGTGTGTTTATCATCCATCGTTGCGAAACGGATGAAAAACTCTACAACAATTATATAATTCGCCAACTAAGCATTCAGAATCGTTCTTGTGCATTCTCAAAGTTATTACATTTGCCGGAGACTTTTCTTCTTCAGTGTCCGACTCTGGTTCATAGACTCCAGTATTCAGTAGCAGGGAAAGGGGGTGGGCGGGAGCAGCAGCTCATTTGCATTTAACGTGCCTCTTTTAGTAAACCAAAGCGCACGACAAATGTCTCCAAAAAGAAGGAACCTATTGTGAACTGCCTGTAGTTTGGTTCGTGTTGTCGACATGTCGAGAAGACGCTGTTTTCTGCGCTGCAAAAGCAAAACCACGCTGCATGGACTTCCAAAGGATGAGGATGTGAAGAGTCAGTGGTTGAAATTCATTTTTACAATGGTACCACAGCAGTTTAACCCCAACCTTTTGTTATGTTCCCGTCATTTTACGGACGACTGCTTCTCAAATCTCGCCGAGGTCAATGCGGGATTTGCAAAACGTTTATTCATTAAAGATGGGGGAGTACCTACATTAT
The DNA here is from genome assembly GCA_039654765.1 of Mylopharyngodon piceus. Classification (NCBI taxonomy): domain Eukaryota; kingdom Metazoa; phylum Chordata; class Actinopteri; order Cypriniformes; family Xenocyprididae; genus Mylopharyngodon; species Mylopharyngodon piceus. Next base: position 9,426,144 of record CM077440.1, read on the forward strand.
TTGGGCCTTCTTGCGCCTCTGGATCAACTTTATTACAACCTGTAAGTATGATTATGTATATATTTTGTGCCGAGTGTTCAAAATACGTAGTTTTGTGTTTTATACTGTGTACACCCAGTGCACAGCTGTAGGCCTCTGCTAACCGGCTATCTCACGTTACTGTCTCCAAATAATTCTGCTAAATCAATGATACAAACAGTAACGAATCCTCCATAGCTGAAATTCAAAAAAGACTGGGCCATCTGACCAATCAGAGCAGAGTAGGCTCTCTAAAAGGAGGGGGGAGACTCCTTGGTCGAACTGTTTAGGGATGCAGAGGGGAATCCTTTCAGTCCGAAACCGAGTACTTTTAAAGGGGTCATGAATTGAGAAATAATTCCCCTTGATATTTTGACACATGCGTTTATTGTACTATAAAAACATCATGTAAGTTTCAGAACTCAAAACTTCCTCGTTAGTCCAAAAACATTATATTATTCAAAAGAAAGACTCTCTGCAGAAGATCAACGCCTACTTCTACGTCATTGTCTGTTCAGCCCCGCCCACCGATTCACGCATGTAGTAGGAAGAGCAAATGCGCGAGAGAGACAAACACAGGATTACTCGAGCAACAAAACGATAGAGATGCCTCTGAGGATTACAAGACGTTGTGCAGTACTAAGTTGTGGAAAAGCACAATCTTTGCATTGCCTTCCGCGTGATCCTAACATTAGTAAAGCGTGGATGAACTTTATTTTTAACGAAGTTCCAGATCGCGTCAATAAGACACTGTTCGTTTGTTCGCTTCATTTTACTCCGGATTCGTTTATAAACAAGTCCCAGTTTGACGCAGGCTTTTCAGAGAGACTGAAAATAAAAGATGATGCTGTGCCGACAATACTGGAGCCGACAGTAATGCCCCAACACACAAGTGTGAGTAACAATATTTTTACCATGCGTCACTATTGCTTTGTCTTTTACAGATCGTTTGTGTCGTTACACGTTTTAAACCAATAACCCAGCACAGTTTCCACAAATGCACATGCATGTATACGTTTTTACTTGACTAAAAATTATGAACGATGAATTCGTTTACACGAAACACCATATCCTTTTGTCAGCTATAACTGGTAACTCAAAACGTGTGTCCCAGTGTTGTAGTATAGTGCAAGTACTGTGTTCACACTATAGTACACTTCAAATAGCCGGAAGATGCATTTAATTAACCGAAAAAGCGGAAGAATGTGGAGAAGCTTCATGCACTCATCTGTCGCAGCTTTAATTACGTAGAGGAGGGGGAGGTGCTATCAGACTCCAACGATGAATGACAAAACCTTTTAAAATTCATACACTACACGGTTGAGTACAGTGTATGAGTGTAGTGCGTCATTTGGGACACAACTAAAGAAATGCTTGAACTTTATTTGCTCCAGTAGCAGTGCCAGCAGTTTCAGACATAGAACGGAAGTGAGGGGCGGAGCTTATACACGTAATTTTCTTTTATTAGATATGAGCTATTTTCGCATGGATTTTGATATTTAAAAATAATTTTAAATGGGCTCTTTGTGTAATGAGCAATGTTTTAAAATAATTCCTCTTAATCATGTTTAAAGGGGACCTATTATGCAAAATTCACTTTTATAAGGTGTTTGAACACTGATGTGTGTCTGCAGTGTGTGAGAACAACCAGCCTATAATGGTAAAAATCCACCCCCTCATTTTTTTTTTTTTATAATACCCATAAATCAAAAGCAGTTTCTTCAAACTAGCTGATTCAGATTCCCCCTACAATGATGTAATCGTAGGGAGAAGCCCCGCCCACCGCCGATGACGATCTGCCCTATTAGCAAATAGACAGAGTTCGCCATTTCGGTATCCTCACTGTAGCTGTACAATGTCTGCGCCAAAGAGGCATTACAAGTGTCATGTTTTGGGATGTACCACTGAACATAAGAGTCTCCATAGACTTCCGCAATCTGAGTCACAGAGGACATCGTGGTTAAATTTCATTTTCAAAGGAAATGTCCCGAAGAAAATAGTTAAAGTCTTGTACGTTTGCGCTAATCATTTTGCGCCGGACTGCTTCGCAAACGAGGGTCTTTTCAACGCTGGATTTTCACAAAGGTTGATTCTGAAATATGGGTCAATACCAACGCTTCGTCCGCAAACTTCAGATCCACACAAAGTAAGTATCACGTCATATTTTGTAGGTCCTTCCAAATTGCCTTTCTGAAAGGGCTTGTGGCAATCCTGTACGGCTAATGTTGCTAAAGCTACCTTTGTCTCTGCCTGTTTTCACTGACACTACCTTCACATGCTATCAGAATTGTAAATACGAGTTTCCTAGTTAAAAAATTGCACGTGTTGTTTTATTGTTGACGGTATGCAGGAGCATGAGCTCTTGAAGCTCCGCCCTCTTCTTGAAAGGAGGCCGGGACAGGAGCACCAGCTCATTTGCCTATAAAGAGAGAGAAAAACGGTGCGTTTTGGCTCACCAAAAGTGGCAGTTTTGACATGGTACAAAAAATATCTGTGGGGTATTTTGAGCTAAAACTTCACATACACACTCTGGGGACATCAGAGACATATTTTACATCTTGTAAAATGGGGCATACTAGGTCCCCTTTTAATTTCATGGATACAAACAATATTTTTAATTCACAATAATTTTGTAACAGTATATTTCATATTTAAGATTAAAAAAGTTAAAAGTAGGCCCTACTTGTTCTCAGTTTCATCAATGCACTAACAACAAAATGTTTGATGTCTTATGCATAAATGAACAGAAAAGTGACTATTTAAAAAAAATATAAAATATTGTAGATATTGATCTGATCAAAATCCATGTGAAAGACTGTATAAGCTCCGCCCCTCACTTCTGTCCTGTGGCTGCAGGTCTGCAGCTGGATACATCTCAAACCAAGGCTTATAAAGCATATGTAATGTGCATAAATGTTGCACAGTTGGCAAATGTTTCAACTATGTAATGAGATAAACATTTCTGTAACCTCTTTAACCATAATATAATTTAATAACTACCTCAAATACATAAGGAATAAATATATTAATTACCACACTGTTGCAGACTAGAGTATCCTCTATTTGAGGTATAGGTTCCTTGTCTTCAGATTCGGGATCAGACTCTGGCTCAAACATATATAGCTGAATTTCACCAGTTGCCATTTTTCAACATTGGGAGTTTTCAAAACAATTTCATGTAATGGCAAGGGCGTTAAATTATTTAGCTATGCAAAACTGTTACCCAGTCGTAGCAGTGGGCATTTACTTCCACGTCTTGAATGCAGCACATTTTAATCAAAACGAAGCATTTGGTCAAAAACGAGAGAAAATAGCCTATTACTGTAATATTCTAAATTATGCTAACATTATAAATGGACCTCAGAAAACATTAATAAAAAAATGCAGTTCATGACCCCTTTAAACCAGTATCACCGATACCTTTAAACAGATTTAACTAATATAGTACTTATAACAATAGTACTTGCTTACTAAGCATGGTTACTACAATATTACTACAGTTAAATATTGTCATTGTCAAAAAATGTCATTTACCATGAAGGTATCATTTATTAATAAGGAGGATTATATATCATTATTAATGTTTTTACAACTCTAATTTTATTATAATACATGTCATGTCCAGGTTTGTCATGAATAACTCCAGATGCGGTTTCATGCCCTCAAGAATGCGCTGCTCCCTCTTTAAACACACTATACTGAAAGTGTGAACATCGTCTGTGAATGCTGACTTGTCTGTATGGCAGTTTTGTCAACATGCATATAAATCGTTAGTTTTGTATAACAAGCATATTATAAATTGCAGTTTTAAAAAATATACTAGAACTTTTTTTTTTGTTGTTGAGAATATATAAATGATAGTAATGTAAATACAAGTTATATTTAAGTTTTTAATGACTTGAATTCAGTTTTTATGTGCTGAATCTGAGACACGTAAGATATGGAAGATATGATAGTAGTATGCTGTTCCAAATAAAAGTTGTATTTTGAGTCAGTTCTTTCATACAAACGGGTCGAAAGAACTGATTCTCATAAACGAGTTTGATTTCCTATTAAGAAAAACAGTTGGGCTGTAAATGTATAAAACTGTATTTTGGTTTGTTGTTTATATTTTATAATTGGTTATAGATGCATGTGATTATCTTCTAGCAGACATTTCACTAACTCTTTTGTTTACCCTGCTATAATCCAGCGGCAAACCTCGACAGTGGCTGATCTTCTCGCTTCTGCTGCGGAAGCCAAGAAAAACACTACGATTGATGTGGAAAATATTATAATCAGTAGTGACGAAGATCTTGATATTTGTGACCAAGACAGTGTGGCCAGCAGTGTGGACAGCACAGCAGAGGAAATGTTTATTGATGGTCTTGACCCTGTTCTAGATCGGTGAGTTTTGTTGCACTTTTTTTTGTTTTTATAACATTGTATTTGTATTATTTAGTACTTAAGAACTAGGCCTGGGCATTGACACAAATTTGCGATTCAATATTGATTCATTTGGATATATATCAGGTAAAGTAGGCTACATGTCAATTTTTCTCAAGGAAAAAAATAAAATGGAAAAACTTATTTGTATACAAACATTTAAATTGCACATAAGGCAGTTTTTTTTGAATAACACAATAATAATAGCTTTTTAATGGCATAATTATCACATAAGTGATCATCAGTTCACATTCTGGCTGATCTGAGGCACTAAGGCGATCTGTCACGCCACATTAAAGAGCGGCAAAATGACATTGTTATAAGTTTGTTATAAAATTGTAAATTTGAAAGCTGAGACTTTCCTTCATATCAAAACTAACACAGCTTATTGTGATTATAGGATGGTAGGCATGCCACAAAAATGTTCAGTGAAGTTTTGTTCAGGCATCAACTGAAAACAGCATAGACTAAAAGATTGATTCTTGTGATTTAAGAATCTGTATCAATTCATCAAAATGAGAATAGATTGAGATATATATACACAATAGACAAATCGTCTGTGTATAAGATACACACTAGACAAAAAAATAGATAGACAGTATGTGTATGTACAGGTATGTTACAGGTAAGGAAATGTAAATAGAGGTATTCTGTGTTAAATAAGTATATTTATAAATAGTGTTGTGTATTGCACATGTATGTTTATTGCCAGCGGGGGCATTAACTGTTCATGATTACCTGAGGAAAGAAACTGTGCCTGGCTGTTCTGGTGTTCAGTGCTCTATGAAGTTATATTATGCACTATGTACACAACTGGGAAGTGTATGAATTTTACAAGGTTATTTTGTCATTTAGTCTAATAGCCCATCCGACAGCTGCAACAGTTTTTTCAGTTAATTAAGTGCATCATCCGGGTATTGAAAGTGCACTTTTTCTTTTTTGAATTTTCAGTGTGTGAACACTATTTATACTACAAAATGGTATAGAATAACATAAGTATGTGAATTGGGATGCACCTAGAGTATATGTGAAAATGTTAGCAGAATTTCAGGAAAACTAAATGTTTCTGTCATTCCTGCTATTATTTTGTTATGGTTGAAATACTGCTCATCTTATCAGTCAACATGTTTTTTCTTGGCTTTATCATTTAGCTTGTCAACAAATGCACATGTACAGCTATCTACTGTAACTACAACAGTGTATAATTACGACCGTGAATTCTATTTGCTTAAAGGAATAGTACACCCAAAAATGAAAATGGTCCCATAATGTACTCGCCCTCATGCCATCCTAGGTATATATGACTTTCTTTCAGTCGAACGCAGAAATATTAAATGATAATCTGGCTCTTCCCAGCTTTCTAATGGCATTGAATAGAGCCTACGTCATACGTCGGGTCAGAGGTCACCCTTCCAGCAGAACTCGACTCTTTTGAACGTGCGTATGGCCATTGCCGGAAGCCAGTGATTATAGTTTATAAAGTTTTAAATATGGATATTTTTCTTACAAAAAGTTTCACTTGAGAAGGTGTTTGTTAACCCACTGGAGTCGTTTAGATTAATTTTATGATGGATGGATGCATTTTTTTGGAGCTTCAAAAACTTGAACACTATTCAATACCATTACAAAGCTGGGAAGAGCCAGGATATTAATTAATATAACCTTGATTGTGTTCGGCTGAAATAAGAAAGTCATATACACCTAGGATGATTTGAGGATGAGTAAATTATGGTATAATTTTCATTTTTGGGTGAACTATTCCTTGAACTGTAGGGGGTCCTAAAGTCACAAAAATACACAAAACTACATAAAGTTTTTTAAATGATTATTAAAGTGGTGATTTGGCCTGACCTGAGGTGGACAGACCAAAATGACCATTTTACTTTAGTACGTTGCTAATCTATTTTTGTTTTTGTGCCTTGTAATAGACCTTCATCTGACCTTTACCCACCAGAGGAGGACTGTGATTCAGAGGACCACCCACAACAGAGAAAGAGATTCCGTCTGTCGTCTTCTGATGGAGGTGGCAGAGAGAGTGAAAATGATTTCTCTGGCGTGTCAACAGAAAGGTGGCACAACTCAGATGAAGCAGATGATGAGCCACCTCGTATAGACTTCACTCCTGTCCAAGAACCAGGCCCTCAGATTTTACCGAATAGGTGCAGCAGTCCTCTGCAGTTTTTTCAACTGTTGTTCCCTAAAACAATGTTGCAGACCATTGTAGGGCACACAAATGGCTATGGAGCCAAGTGCCAAAAGAGAAGGGGCAAGGTTTGGGAAAACATTTGTCAAAACGACTTGAAGTCGTACATAGCACTGGTCATTTACATGGGCATGTTCAAGTGCTCTTCACTAGCTGACTATTGGAGTGTGTCCCAGCATTTCAGTCTGTCATTTCCTGCAAAAATCATGTCTTACCAGAAATTTCTGTCAATCTCCAAAGCTCTTCATCTAAGTGACAGCAGGGAGGATGAGAAGAACAACGTTAGGAGGGGAACAGCAGCCTATGAACGGCTGGGTAAAATTCAACCCCTGTATCAAGTCATTAGGGAGGCCTGCAAGACGTTTTTTCATCCCTTTCAGAACATCACCATTGTTGAAAGAATGGTGACATCGGAGGCTAGAACTGGAGTCAAGCGATGCATGAAAAACGAATCTCCAAACATGGGGTACAAACTCTTTGCACTGACAGACTGCACCTGCGGCTATACATGGGACTTCTTTATTTACGAGGGGAAGTCATGTACGTCACAGAGCGAGGGCTTGAGTTACGAGTCCGTTATGGCATTGGTGGATGAAAATATGTTGGGCTCTGGGTATAAACTGTTTGTAGACAAATTTTACACCAGTCCCACACTCTTCAGGGACCTCTTGTGTAAAAAGATCTGGGCTTGTGGCCCTGTTTGGGCAAACAGGGCAGGTTTCCCAGAAACAACCGTGAACAGATTGTCAAGGAACGCTCCACGCGGCACCATGCGTTGGATTAGGAACGACGAGCTCCTGTTTGTTGAGTGGAAAGACTCACAGGAAGTGCAGATGTGTTCCACCTTCCACAAAGCCTATAAAGGTGATACTGTGCAGAGGAAGGTGAAGGGTGATGCACATCGAACCCTTGTGGAGGTCCCCATTCCAGCTGCGGTGTTGGACTACAACAGGTTAGTACAATTTATTTAGGGATGTTCCTTGTAATTTTATTGTACCTGTGCGTTAAGTCTTTAATGTGTTTACTATGGAAGCTTGTTTCCGCCACAGATTTAAAAAAAGTAATTGCAACTTGTTATATCACAATCCTCCATTTTTTTTTTTTTTTTTTTTTTTTTTTTTTTTTCTTGCAATTCCAAGTTATCTCTCAGTTTGACCTTTTTTGCAATTCAGAGAAAAAAAAGTCTGAATTGTGAGATATAAACTTGAAATTACCTTTTATTTTATTCCATGGCAGAAACAAGCTTTCGTAATTTACTCCATCTTTTTTGAGTTTGAAATATACATTTTATATTTCCACTTAGGAACATGGAGGCAGTGGATCCACCTAATTGCATTACTGGACATTACAGAGCTCTACATAAACCGAAAAAGTGGTATCAATGTATTTTTTATCACTTTTTGGACATCACTGTAGAGAATGCATTCATCATGCAGAAACTAATGGCCAAGGGAAAGAACAAGAAGCCTTTGACACGAAAGACATTCTTGGAGGTGCTTATTTTGGAGCTTGCAGAGATGGGTCCTCAGGATTCAGCACCAGTTTCCTCAGCTCCCTCATCCTCAGCAGTTTCTCCTCCTTTCCACAAGCCGAAGTACATCACACCGGACAATGTTGGTAGAAGGAATTGCAGGCTTTGCAACCAGACAACTCCAGTCATGTGTGTGACTTGTGATGTGATGTTGTGCTTTCAGCCTGAGAGGGACTGTTTCAATGATTGGCATGAAAAACAAGGCTTTTGAGTTATCCCCCCCCCACCCCTGTTTTTGGTGCATTGCTTGATTCCAATTATCAGACTATTTAAATTAAATGTGTTTTGTTTGTTACATTTGTAAAGTAGGAGGAAAGTTTGACTTTTCAAATCATCATCTACAGAAATTGAAGCAATGGCTGCTCGTGCTGATGATGAAATATTACAAATAAAACATACTGGAAATGTATCTCTGACTTTGTTTCATGACAGTTTTATCAACATGCATATGAAATGGGCTTTAGTTTTGAAAAAGTGACCAAAATATTGAGAAATGTGTCCTAGTGATTGTTTAAAAAAAAACCTAATTGATTGAATCCTGGCTTCAACAGACTGAATGGACTTCAGACCTGTTTTTGTTTGTTTGTTTGTTTGTTTTTGTTTTTCCCCCACTGAGTACATTTTTTACCTACTTTAGAAATTAATCTAAAAAGATTTGTCTACGAATTTTTATTAGAATTTAACCATACTTGTGAACTAGAGTTTTAACGCAGTATGTGAACTATCATTGAAGATTTTGAAAGAACACATACTGTAACAATGAGCAATGCAATAAGAATGTAGATTAAAAAGAGAAATGATAGGATGAAGTCTCAAAAAAAAAAAATCAGAGTATGTGTTTGGGGGGGTTTATATACTAATTCAGGATGTTTTTGGTCAATACAATCAAATTGCTAATCTAAAGTGTATGATAAAATTATCAAGAGTATTCCAATGCCGATGATTACACTTTTTTAACTTTAGTTAGTGTGTAATGTTGCTGCTTGAGCATAAACAGTATCTGCAAAGTTACAGCGCTGAAAGTTCAATGCAAACAGAGATATTGTCTTTTAAAGTTATGGCAGTTTAATGCTACAATTATGACCGGTTGGGACTACAACGAACTTCTTCCCGGGTTGGTGACATCAAATGTAAACCAACCCTGCAATTATCATAAACCCTTCCCCCGGGAACATGCAACAAAGTGGGCGAGGCCGTGTCGCGCGGCATTACGGAAGAGTAAGAGTTGTAGTAGAGTGTTGTTGCCATGCCGTCGAAACGCTGTTATTTTCACCCCGATTGCAAGTCTTTTGTGTTTGGCCTTCCTAGGGACGCTGGACTTAGGGAACAATGGTTAAAATTTATGTTTAATTCTGTTCCTGACAATTATAATCCTAATTTAGCTGTCTGTGCTGTACATTTCACGGAAGACAGCTTCCAGAATCTACACGAATTCAATGCTGGATTTGCACAAAGGTTATTATTGAAAGATGGAGCAGTTCCCACTTTAAAAGCAGAAGGTGCTGTTTATGGGCCCCAACCTGTAAGTATGTTTTATTGTTTGTACATGTCTTTTAAATGTATAGTTTCTGTTGCTATTTTTTGGTTGCATCAAGGACGTAAACAAAGACCAACGTGGTTTGGCTTCGCTAGCCAGTTAGCTAAATTCTATTTCATACGCCTACAAACACCAACAAACTACTTCTGTTGGCGTTTCTGTTATCAGTGTACAGCATTGTTTCATTACGGCTTTTATGCTGTGTTTACCTACATGCTCCTTCAGCTACAGGCATGCAAAACACGGCTCTGTGTTTGATTTGGCCAGTGCAGAAAAGGCATGGTTAGGTTTTGTAATGGGCTCTTACTTTTGGCGAAAGATATTTGGCTACTCTCTTTCTTTTTTAAAAAACGAAGCATGAAGACATGTTAAACTGCGCCCCATAAACACAATCAATCCTAGAAAGAAAGAAAAAAGTGAACCACCCCTTTAATGAACATTTGAAATATTCAGTGATAATATCTAAAATACATAATCTTATGATAGAAAGTGTAATCTTTGTTGATAAAAAATGCTCTAACAGAGCACAACAATGTTGATTACAAGACATTGATTACAACGTTTCCCAGGACTTGTAAAGAGAACTTATATGTTCCGTCATTACGAGAAATGTGTATGTGAAATTCGGACCAATTTACTTTAATTTCCTGTTAACCCTGAATGTAAAGAGGTGCACTTTAAAATTATGAATCATATATATCCTGCAAAAGATTTTTTATGAATAAGATTTAATGTTGGGGATTCAAATTTATGCCAGACATGTAAATTACAGATAGAAATGGTTGGACACTGTTTTTTCAGTGTAAATTGGTGCACACATCCTGCAAGCCTGACACTCTCTGGAAACTGTAAAGTTTGGTTTGTTAATTAAGGATAAAAAGGTATCTTATGGTAAAAATAATTTGTTCCTTTTGCTGAAATTTTACATACACAATGTAAATTTTTCAAAATTCCTCCCCGATTAATGGGAGCCAAGTATTTGTTTTCTTTATTGGAGGATTTTGGTTTTATAATATAAAAACCTCCAACTCCCCAACTTTTCTTCTTTTTTTTATTTTTATTGTTTGATATTTTGTGTAGAATGTGATGTGAACATTGAGTGTAATCTCAGTCTTTGTAAATCTTTCAGCTATGACTGCCTTTCTATCAACAAGTAAATGAATAAAAAAAATATTACTTCCGCAAACGTAAAAGTCACAGCTTGAAAGGCCCGCCCAAAGATATAGAAAGGAGGTCAGGCACAGGCAGGCTTCAGTCAGTGCAGTGTTTTCAGCATGTCGTGGAGACGCTGTGAATTTAGATGCGAAAGCATAACGCATTTGTTTGGCCTTCCGAAGACGGAAGGAATTAGAAAGCAGTGGTTACAATTTATTTACAACTCTGTTCCTGACCAGTACAGCCCAAAAGTTCGCTTGTGTGCTGCGCATTTTACGAAGGACAGCTTCCTGAACCTGGGAGAATACAACGCCGGTTATACACAAAGGCTACTTCTAAAAAATGGAGCAGTTCCCACTTTGGTCGGACAATCTGGCGCTTCTGAATCAAAACGTGTAAGTATGTTTGATTATCTGTTGAAGTATCTGCTATTGACTGTTCAAACGTAATATGTGTGCCTAGTTGTTCACGACACTGTATGATGTACGTTGGGGCTATATTATAGAAACTTCCTTGACTTAAGATTTGGGTAAAAATCGGTTAAAACGAAATTGCCACAGTAGGATGCTATAATGTTTCTGTCCTATAGCCTGTGGTCTTTTAAAACGAACCGAACAATTGATCATTGTTGTTTGCTTATGTGTCTTAGCACGTGAGTTGTGTATGCTTTAAGGTAACACAAGTACTTAACAGCTGTATATTATATTATTTTCGGTGCTGTCAGCATACATACTATAGGCTTCAAGGTAAAGTACGTTGATGTTAGCGCGATAAGTTTTAATTGTCTGTAGTCAACAATGTCACTCATACGGTGCATAGGCAATGACACTGTTTGATTTGAGTGCTAAAAGGTAGGACATTTTATACAGAATTGGAATTAAAAAATAACATGAAAACGAGATTACAATGTTTTGTGGTTTGTTTATATTACCTAACACATGCACTAGCCACTACATATATCACGAGGAACAGAAATGGGGGGCGGAGCTTATACAGTTAAAGGGATAGTTCACTAAAAAAATATTGCTCATATCTTATGCATGTATGAACATAAAAGTGACTTTATTTAAAGGTATTGTTATTAAATATTGTAGATATCGATCTGATCAAAATCCATGTGAAAATAGCTCATATTTAATAAAAGAATTACTTATGTGTAGCGTTAATTTATTAACTTTATAAGCCCCTCCCATCACTTCTGTCCTGTGGCTGCTGGTCTGAAAACTATTGCTAGCCACTGATTCACTCTTTACTCTCCTAATGTTCAGCAGCAAAAATCCACAACGATTGATCTTCAGTACTCTCTTCAGTACTCTCTGATGGTTCCAAAGAAAAGTACTGAGAACGGTGTGGAGGACAGTACAGGCAGTAGTGATGAAGATACAGATATTTGTGACCGGGACAGTGTGGCCAGCAGTGTGGACAGCACAGCAGAGGAAATGTTTATGGATGGCCTTGACTCGATTCTAGATCAGTGAGTTTTTCTACACATTTTCTACACAATATATTTTAGTGCTTACATTTATGATGTGGGTTGAATATTATGTTTGAAAAAATATTTTTTTACTTATTACAATACAAATATACTTTGATATAACAGCAATTGTAGTAAGTGTGGGGGTTTGACGGAAACATTGTAGATTCATAGTAAATAATCCTGTAGCAAAGTTCATAGTTCAGGTAAAGCCCAAAGTATACTTCGGCCTGTATCACATTTTTTTGTTGTTGTTGTTGTTGTTGTTTAAGATTCAAGGCGGTTTCTGGGTAAATCACTTTTTTTTTTACTTTTCTTTTTTTTTACTGCACCTTTATTTTGGCATATTTTACTGTCAGGAGTACAGGGAATATACCAATAAACATTGTAAGGACAAATAAAAATGTATTAAAAAATGTAATCAAATCAGTTCATAAAGCTAACAATTTAGTTTAAAATGTAATGAAATTAATTTAATTATTTAATTAAATTAATAATATAAGTAGGCTGCATTTTTACTGTGAAGTTTCTGTAATTTCACTGAAGACCTTGAGTTTGTGTGTATATGATACGACAAATGTCAATAGTTTTATAAAATTAAAAAGGTGAAATATTCATAAAGTAACTCTAAGAGCAGCTCTGCAGATGAAGTCCATGTGTTTGTGTATAGTGAGTGAGACGGCAGACAATGAAATCATTGCGAGCGTCACGAGTGCTTCAGGATGTGTAGTAGTAGACTAAAATGTGGCACTCATTCATACAGACTTCAATAGCAGGTTTTTTTTAGCTATAATATTCAGACACTAGTCCGTATTGATATCTGATTCATTGTACAGCCTAGGGTTGGGCGATATGGGCAAAAAATAATATCTCGATTTTTTTTTTTTTTTTTTTTTTTTTTTTTTTTTTTCCCAGAACAATTGACCAATTCACGAATTTGATTTCATTTTTTTTTTTTTTACTGTTTAACTGGTCAACTTAAAAACTTAACTACAATATGATTTAAGTAACATTCTCTTTATTAACAATCTGGTTAAAAAAAGTTCCATTCCAAGTGCACCACACATGAGGTGATCAACATGGTGTAATGTAAAACAATTTGTTAAATATCTTTGCAGAAAATATGCCTGAAATATGAAGGCAAATGTTGTACAAACTTATCTTAAACATATCCTATATACTCAGAAATAATATAAAATAAGAAAATGCTAAATATTTCTTAGCCAAAAAGTAATAGCAATAAATAACACCAGTAATAGGCTATTATTAACAGCAAATGCTTTGTAAAAACAGAAAACAACAGCAGCTTTCAGCCTGTCACCATCATGCAAACATGAAATATCAAACATACAGTAGTAGTCCTTTACAGTTTTTGCATTCCATTCCGCTATTTGTCCTACTGTTTTTATGTTTGGCGGATATGTTTAGGTGTTGCACTTGGGTCTCGCGTCTTTTGCAGCGTCTCACCCATGAAACGGCATTCTAAAAACACGGCGGTCAAGTTAAAAAAAAAAGACATGTAAACTCGCGTTTAATAACTTTGCCTTTTTTTCTCATTCCACTGCCTGCGTCACATTTTTATAACGCAATAACCGCTTAAGACCAGTGATGTGTTCTACGTTCATAGAGCGTCACATGAGAGCGGTTAATCATCCTGAGGTCGGATCATCTTCTTCTCCTAATGCGGTTATCATTGCTGTATTGTCAACATTTCTAATTGTAACGCTTGCTAACATTTTTATTCAAAATCGCGATTTCTCGATTTCAAAAATAATAAAATCGAGGCAAAACATTAAATTCGAATTAATCGAAAAAATCGGGAAAATCGCCCAGCCCTAGTACAGCCCTACTTTTGATTTATTCATTCAAAAATTGCCAAATTCTGTGACGTTCCGCTTTATACAGTAAGTGCTTATGACTGCATTCCGTGATTTCATCCGTGTTTTCTGCATTGCAGAAATCATATGGCTTTACATGGTATTTGCAGTATGAGAGTTAGTTTTGTGAGTTATTTATTGTTGCGTTATAAAGTTGTTTCCATTAGTGTAAAGAAGGGTATGCAGTTAATAGAAGTCCGCTCTCTATACACTACATAGCGCTTCATGGCCATTAAATAGATAGAGCAGCTGTTTCAGCTACACATCGGTATGGCGGTTTTTAAAAAATATTGGTCTCGAAATTGAAACCAGTTTACCGTAATGAACCGGTATACCGGCCAGCACTAGTTTGATTTCATTTCTTCTCTTTGACACGTGGGTTAGAAACAGAAATTGCACAGCGCTGCTTTGTGAATTGGGTAACCGTTGTATTTCTGCTTTTCGTTACTGTCAGAAGTGAATTTGCATGTCTATTCATCCTGTCTTCCATTTTTTGCACATTGGTCTGAACAGAGTATTTGTGTTGGTGTAAACTGTCCTCTAGTCAGCAGAGTTGTGAAGTACATTGCTAATTCTGGGGGGGGGTTTCCTTTTGTGTCATGCAATAGGCCTTCACCTGACCTTTACCCACCAGAGGAGGACTGTGATTCAGAGGCCAGCCTACAGCAGAGAAAGAGATTCCGTCTGTCTTCCACATCTTCTGCTGCCGGTGGAGGTGGCAGAGAGAGTGGAAATTATGATTTATCTGGTGTATCATCAGAAAGGTGGCACAGCTCAGATGAAGCAGATGTTGAACCGCTTCAGCTGGACTTTAGTCCTGTCCAAGAACCTGGGCCAAAGTTTTTACCGAGTAAGTGCAGCAGTCCTCTGCAGTTTTTTCAACTGTTGTTTTCAAAAACAATGTTGCAGACCATTGTAGGGCACACAAATGACTATGGAGCCAAGTGCAGAGAGAGAAAGGGCAAGGTGTGGGAAAACATTTGTCAAAACGACTTGAAGTCGTACATAGCACTGGTCATTTACATGGGCATGTTCAAGTGCTCTTCACTAGCTGACTATTGGAGTGTGTCCCAGCATTTCAGTCTGTCATTTCCTGCAAAAATCATGTCTTGCCAGAAATTTCGGTCAATCTCCAAATCTCTTCATCTAAGTGACAGCAGGGAAGATGAGATGAACAGCTTTAGGAGGGGAACAGCAGCCTATGAACGGCTGGGTAAAATTCAACCCCTGTATCAAGTCATTAGGGAGGCCTGCAAGACGTTTTTTCATCCCTTTCAGAACATCACCATTGTTGAAAGAATGGTGACATCGGAGGCTAGAACTGGGCTCAAGCGATGCATGAAAAACGAATCTTCAAACATGGGGTACAAACTCTTTGCACTGACAGACTGCACCTGCGGCTATACATGGGACTTCTTTATTTACGAGGGGAAGTCATGTACATCACAGAGCGAGGGCTTGAGTTACGAGTCCGTTATGGCATTGGTGGATGAAAATATGTTGGGCTCTGGGTATAAACTGTTTGTAGACAAATTTTACACCAGTCCCACACTCTTCAGGGACCTCTTGTGTAAAAAGATCTGGGCTTGTGGCCCTGTTTGGGCAAACAGGGCAGGTTTCCCAAAAACGACTGTGAACAGCTTGACAAGGAACGCTCCACGCGGCACTATGCGTTGGATTAGGAACAACAAGCTCCTGTTTGTTGAGTGGAAAGACTCACAGAAAGTGCAGATGTGTTCCACCTTCCACAAAGCCTATGAAGGTGATACTGTGCAGAGGAAGGTGAAGGGTGATGCACATCGAACCCTTGTGGAGGTCCCCATTCCAGCTGCGGTGTTGGACTACAACAAGTAAGTAAAATGTATTCGGGTATAAACCCACAATTGTGAGAAACAAGCTTCCATAATTTGGAATTAAAATTGCATTTTATATTTCCACATAGGAACATGGAGGCAGTGGATCCACCTAATTGCATTACTGGACATTACAGAGCTCTACATAAACCAAAAAAGTGGTATCAATGTGTGTTTTATCACTTTTTGGACATCACCGTAGAGAATGCATTCATCATGCAGGAACTAATGGCCAAGAGAAAGGACATGAAGCCTTTGACCCGAAAGGTGTTCTTGGAGGTGCTTATTTTAGAGCTTACAGAAATGGGTCCTCAGGATTCGGCACCAGTTTCCTCAGCTCCCTCTTCAGTGGTTCTTCAGTAGTTCCCTCTTCATTCCACAAGCCAAAGCACATCACACCAGACAACACTGGAAGAAGGAAGTGTAGGCTCTGCCACCAGAGAACTCTTGTGATGTTGTTGATCCCCGAGAGGGACTGTTTCAATGATTGGCATGAAAAACAAGGATTTTGATTTATGGCTTCTGTGAATGTAATGTTGTTAAGGGTCGTTTTTTTTCCACCCACTGCTAGGTGCATTGCTTGATTCCAATAGAGTGTGCAGGTATGACGTCAGAACCCAGAAGTCTAATTCACCGCTGGTTCCTTTGAGATTTTCCCATGGGGTTTTATAATGGGGTTTTCAATTTATTTTTAAAATAAAGCCTGTGGTAAACATAACTTGACAGTACTTTAACATTTTGTTCTACAACGTACACTGCACACTCTCACACCCCAAGCTGTCTTATCTAGTTACTTATTAAACATACATTTTCAAAAATTAACATAACTGCTTCAAAATTTGCATTTTCTCTATGGGTAATTTATGGGTAATTTACGTTGTAGAGCAAAACGTCAAAGGATAGTTAAAGCCTGAGGTAAACATAACTTATTTTAAACATGAATCGAAAAACCCCATAGGAAAATCTCAAAGGAACCAGTGGCGAATTAGTCTTCCAAGTTCTGACGTCATAACCTGCACCACTCTATTATCAGAATATTTAAATTTTGTGTTTGTTACATTGTAAAGTGGAATAAATGTTTTGAATGGTATTAAATTATCTACATTTTATGTAGGTTGTTGGTTTACATGTGTGCATTTAAAGTCCTCAAATGGTCTTTTTGAAAACGTGCATTGGCAAGGGGAACGTTTCACTGGCATTTGAATCAGAATTTAGTCAAATCTGTCAATTTGGTACCAATGTCATTTTGTAGGTTATTTTGAGCTAACATGGTGGTTTATGATGCCACCTATTTTAATTCCACATATATTTTCTGTCACAGAGATTCTCCTGAAATTATGCATCTCTGCTACCCTGCAAGAACATTTATACAGATGACTGGTGTAAATTGCTATTTTTGTTATTTCCAACTGAACCCCCCCTTTTTTTTTTTTTTTTTTTTTTTTTTTTTTGTACTGTGAGTACAGCGTTTCATTGCAGGAGGAAAGTTTGACTTTTCACACATCACCAAAAGCTCATCCACAGAAACTGAAGCTATGGCTGAAATATTACAAATAAAGCATATTGGAAATTTACATTTTCATTAAAACATGCAAAAAGATTTCCTTCAAAAGATATAAATTAAGAAACAAAAAACATTTATTTTGAAAGTTATGTATTTTGAAAGTTCAAAAGAACAGCATTTATTTGAAATAGAATCTTTTGTAACATTATAAATGTCTTTACTATCACATTTGATCAATTTAATGCATGCTTGCTGAATAAAAGTATTAATTTCTTTAATTTGTTTTCAAAAAAAAAAAAAAAGTAAAAATTCTTACTGACCCCAAACTTTTGAACAGTAGAGTGTATAATGTTACAAAATGTTGTTCCTTTACTTTTATTTGTAAAGGGACCATGTACAATTTTTAACATAAATGTTTCCATTCCATGCATTGTACCAGATTTAGCTAAAAGCTCATTTTTTTTAAAGAAAAGGTTTCAAGCCTTATTTTAACCCATTTTCATTTACTAATGCTGCTATGACTGAGCCAAGAAAGCATCCAGCTTAAACATCGTTTATGCTAGTAGTGGCAATAAGAAAAGTCAATGTAATTGTCATTTTAATGAAACCATTGTTTATAGCTTGATGGCACGATGCCTTAAATAGTGACCATTTGTCTTTGTCTCCATCATTAAAAAGAGCAAAAGACCAGTCTTAGGTTTGACAGGATACTGAGCCACAACTCATTAAAAAAATCTAACAAAGCAAAATCTTTCATTGTTTGCATCACTCCAGTTGTCTAGAGTGAAACAAGAAGTGCAAATCTCTTGGAAGTCTGTCAATTCTGACGAGGACGATGCATTGCTATTGATCAGCCTTAGAGTGGATACGTAAATGACTGTGGAGACCAAACTCTGAGGCGCAGATGCGCCCACAGAGTTGACACTTCGGACCCTTTGGGGTGACGAGTACAGCTGCATGCCTCTGCTGGCAGCGTTCCTCTGCCGCCTGGGTCATCCCCGCTTCCCAGGCATCAAGACTGGTCTGACAAGTGGACCTCCATAGTACGCTGTCCTTGCAGGTGCTCAGCAGCTGCAGTGGCATCTGGTCAGAGGACAATCTGATAACATAACCGACCCAGCACAATTGTCGCTGGTAAGAATTTATTCCAAAGAGGTGATGTTGGCTTTGCGCCGAAGTTCGTTATGGTGACATGATGCCACCAGCATGTTTTGAAGGCAATGGATATGGAAGGCTTCTAGTGCTTTGATAGGGTGGCGATAAGGGGTTCAGGTTTTGCAGCCATACAAAAGAGCAGATAGGCAAATTGCTTTGTACACTCCGACCTTGGCTGACAAGGCCAAGTTGCAATTTAGGAACACCCGGTGCATCAGACGACCAAAAGAGGAAGAGGCTTTTTTTAATTCAGTGTCAAATTTCAAAAGAAATTCATGGCTAGAAGTGAGAATACTGCCCAGATACGTAAATTGTTTAGCCGAGAATGAAGAAAGGCTGACAGGACACAGCCGACTTGGGCAAGAGACTTGACAAGACCTCTGTTTTATTGGTATTAACGATTAGCCCTGTGCGGCAATATGTAGCGGCAAGGACATCAAGGTTTTGCTGCAGACCAGTAGCGGTGTGGCAGACCAGAGCAGCATCATCTGCATACTGGAGTTCAAACACTGATAATGGTTCACTTACAGGCTATATATCAAACACTGAGATTAATCTGATCACGCCCAATACAGACAGATACTTATGAACCCAACACACCTAATACAGGGACAAATTTATATGTGTAAATATGGGTGGAGCTCTGACATCCCTGTGAGAGATTCAGAGAAACTGAACCTTGATCAACTACAGTGTGGACACCTGAAATGATCAACCTCTTTAAACAACAGAATATTTCAAAGAGCCTCGTGTACACATCTGATACTCACAGGTAAGTGATAGAAATATAAGAGAGATTGAGCTGAACAGGTTTCTAATGGAAGTGATCTGGTTTAGTTGAGGTTATATCAAACTGGAATAAGTTCGACAGAAACATGTTTAAGTGTGTTAAATACTCAACTAGTTTAGCTGTTTACTGCACTGAAATGGTATTAGAACTGTATTAACAGTATGTCATTTGATTGGTTGTGAAAAAAAGTTTGGTGTTTCTGTCATTTTGTCACACAACAGAAAGACTAAAGAGACAAGACTTAAATGACCTGCAGCTGAAAATCACATTTACATTAAACAAGTTGAAAATGACTCTTGACCATGTATCTTTTGTGGAGAGATGTATCTATTTTATATAAGGATATATGTTTTTCGTTAGAAAATATATCACTGGTACTTTGTACTTTAATCTAAACAGCAGGTCAGAGTTCAGATTGTTTAATGAGGTTATGAGTCACTGTGTTTAACAATAATGATTGTGTTTTCCTCACTATCAATTATTATGAGATTTAACTAATATATATTGATTAAGTGGTCATGATTCAAATTGGTTTTAAGTTTGAAAAATACAGTTACTTGACCAATGTGTTGTACAATTTTTAAACATATGCAAAAAGCAAACATACATTACACATCAATGTTATACAAAACAGACATCTAACTGCACAACATGAAATGACTAAATACCAATATATCAATAAATAGGATCCAACAAAAAAAGCCAGGGAAAAAAAATGAGTATTTAAAAGAGATTTAAAAGACACCAGTGTGGAGGATGTTCTAATATTCAAAGGAAAAGTGTTCCAGAGCCTCAGCACCATCATTGAAAAAGCGTGATCGCCCCAAAATTTACGTTTAGACCTATAGGAACAGTCAAGAGTTTCTGGTCAGAGGAACTAAGTGATCTGGACGGTGAGTAGTTGTAACAAATCTGAAAGATAGAGTGGTGCAAGGCCATATAAAGATTTAAAAACAACAACAAAATCTTAAAATCAATCCTATAAAGGACTGGCAGCCAATCTTAAGAAGACAGAATAGGAGTAATATGGTCCTGTTTCTGAGAGCCTGTCAACAATCTCGCTGCAGCATTTTGGATAATTTGCAATCGTGATAAAGTGGACTGACTAATCCCTTCATACAGGGAATTTCAGTAGTCCAGATATGAAGACATAAAAGTATGCATCACTCTCTCGAAATCATAAAACAACAAAAATGGCTTGACCTTTGCCAGTGTTCTTAATTAAAAAAATAAACCCTGATCTTGTCAAATTTTAACGAATCATCAAAAAGTATACTTCAAGTTAATTTTAAGTATACTTAGTAAAATTAAAATTAAAATATATAAAAGTAAATGAAAGTAAAAATAAAATTGAAGTATATTTAAAGTATACTTTATGTAGTAAGTGCTTTACGTAAAAAAGGAAATTAAAATCATAAAATAATCACAACAGATGCCTAAGAAATAAAAATATGCATAAGAAATAAAATAAATAATAAAAAATATTAAAATTATTACTATACTAGTAGTACAGTAAGTGTACTATTTCAGTACTACTTGGGACTAAATTGGCCCACTTGTTAGTGTATAAAAATATACTTTTAAGTATACTTCAATTAACAGTAGTAAACTTTAAATACACAACTAGTTTACAACTAAGTTTTTAATTTATACTGCAACTATACTACAAGAGAACTTATAGATATATATACTGACAGTTTACTAGTTAAATTACTGTAGCACCCTAAACCCTCAAGGTCTTCCTCTGAGTCCGCACTTTCGTGACGTAATGCCGCTTTGACTGCCGATAGAAGTCCTGTGTAGCTCGCAGACTTGCGGGCTAAGCAGAAGTGTTGCATCAAGGGCGCATAGCGGCCGCAAAGTAGGCGCTCGCGATCACCCTTCTGAAAGCTAAAATGATGAATGGGACACCCTACGGTCTCAAGGACTTAACGGACACGCGCATGTGGCAGCCATTGTAAGTCCACAAGACCGAAAGTTCATATGAAGTGTGCCATTTGGGATTCAGCCAAAGGCCCTGTCACAAATGGAAACCTAAACACTCACGGTCTTCCTCTGAGTCCGCAATTACACGACGTAATGCCGCTTTGACTGCCGGGTAAAGTCCTCTGCGTAGCTCACAGTCTTGCGGGCTCAGCAGAAGTGCGCATAGAGGGTGCATAGCAGCCGCAAAGGGGGCGCTCACGAGCACCCTTCTTTTAGCTTAAATGATGAATGGGACACCCTACGGTCTTGTGGACTTAACGGACACGCGCACGCAGCGGCCATTGTAAGTCCACAAAACCGAAAGTGCACATGAAGTGTGCCATTTGGGACAGGGCCAATATCGATTGTTTCTGCTTCTTCTTTGGCTGTGTTTTGAACCAGAGATTCTGTACACTTTTAGAAGATGCGTAATAGCGCCCCTTACTACGTATGGTGAACAGTGAAACTACAGTGAAAACATGGATTGCCGGAAATTTCTGTCAATGGCAGGGAATGAGTTAAGTAGATTTTAAGTAAATTCCTATGTACACTATCAGTGGACTACGCAAAAAAAAAATTGGGAACATATCTGTTTTCTTTATGAATCAATATTTTCAAACATTGTATTTATAGGCTAATCAATCAAAAGAGTAAACACAACTACAAGCCAAGTATACTTAGAATACTTAATTATGCTTTTAAGTATACCTCAATCAATAGACTGAGTACAAGTGTAGGCCAAATAGTTAATATACAAGTAAATAAAGTCAAGTATACTTAAGTTTAATTTTAAGTATTTTTCTGAGAAGTACATAAAAAGTAGGCTGAAAGTATACTTTCTTACTTTTAGTTTAAAGTAAGTGTGTGTCTCATTGTCTTGTTACCTTGTTAAGCTTGTTACCCGTTGTCCCATAGCCCTTGTGTTTCTCTTGTTGTTTTGTCAGTCGGTTTGGTGTAGCGTGTGGGTGGTTCCTGGTTCCATCATTGTGTGTTTTAAGTGTGTCCAAACTTTAGACTAGTAGTGTAGAAGATTTATCATCATCATTTCTCTTTCCAGTCATGTCATCCTCCAGTGGTCCACTGACTGAGGAGCTTCAGTGCTCTATATGTCTGGACGTGTTCACTGATCCAGTCAGCACTCCATGTGGACACAACTTCTGCAAGACCTGTCTGAATAAACACTGGGACGACAGCCAGACCTGCAGCTGTCCATATTGTAAAGAAACATTCAAGCAAAGACCTGATATCAAGATGAATACCACACTCCAAGAGCTCGTAGATCACTATAAAAAGAAAAGTCCTGAGAAAAAAACTGAAGTTCTGTGTGACATCTGTGAGGAAAGAAAGCTGAAAGCCCTGAAGTCGTGTCTGGTGTGTCAGAGCTCTTACTGTGAATCTCACCTGGAGCGTCATTTGAGAGAGGCAGGTTTAAGGAAACACAAATTGATCAATCCTGCGAGTAATCTGGAGGACTACATATATCAGAAACATGAGAGACCTATGGAGCTGTTCTGTAGAGATGATCAGACAATGGTGTGTCTGTCCTGCACTGACGGAGATCACAAGAACCACATAACTGTTTTTTTAGAAGAGGAGAGTGAAGCGAAGAAGGTATAAGTTACTAACAAAGCTGATTTTAAAGGGCTCATATCATGAGAAATCATATGTTTTTTGATTTTGTGAAATAAATGAATCAATTATGAAAACATATTGTGTGTTGTTCTGTGTCTATAGACTCAACTGATGAAGACACAGAAGGATGTGCAGCAGATGATCCAGGACAGAATCAGTAAGATTCAAGAAGTCAAACACAGCAGAAGTCAGAAAAGTGAGTTTAAAATCATTTAAATTAATTTAAATATGTATTATACATCATTTAGTTTTGAGTTTTCAATGTTTGTATCACTCTGTGTTTGTTCCAAACAGACTGTCTGTGTTTTAGTGGTGGGGATTTTACAGTGACTCTTTCTGCAGGTTACATTGTTACACCTGTAGGTGGCGACAAGTGACTGTCTTTGATTTGAGTCATTGATTTTGATTCATTCACTCAAGAGATTTGTTCATAAACACTGTTTCATTCAGGAATGAATCACCACTACAGTGTGTTGTGGCTTTGTCTGTTCAGAGCAAATACAGACAATGAAACTGACAATAATTTGTCTAAAATATCAGTTGATCAGTATTAAATTCTTGTTTATTAATTTGTTGTATAAAAGTGATAGGGATATAACACTCATAATCGTTCTATATTCTGAATATCGACACGGCTGTGATTACCTTATCACTTAGTAAAGTAATACCTCTCCTCAGCAAGACACAATTCGAGGAATCAAACGGTGCAGGATGAAGTTTAATACTTTGGATGAGGGATTTCGAAAACCCCCTAAAAACACTGAAGTATGAGCAATTACAGTTTTATAAAAGCAATAAGCCCCAAGAAGCCGTGGTTTACAGTGAATTTATAACAGCTAAGGGGGTTTTATTCACTCCGCTCTGCCTCGTGCCTAACAACGCCCCTTAGCTGTTATAAATTAACTGTAAACAACGGCTTCTTGGGGCTTATTGCTTTTATAAAACGGTTACCACACAATACAAATATTAAAGTGAAAAAATATGTATCAATGCAACTTTCATGAAGTAAAATCATTAAAAGCCTTCCTTCCGCTGGAAAAAATAGTCCCTGACCGTGAACAGCAACAGAAGTTACATTATTACGCCATTAGATGGCGGCAAAGATTGTCTTTATTAGCGAGTCACTAAGTCGCAAAGACTTTTATATTGAAACTTGTTGTGAACACGGAAGAAGACGCAAATGACAAATGCTTTTACTAGTGCTGTCAGTGTCAGCAGGGCACGGGAAAACCCATTAAATGAGGAAAAGATCGCAGCGGACATTCATACGGATTTTTTTACTATGAACATAGGACTGACCTGAAGGACAATGCTAAATCTGAATGCAGGTAATACACTCGGTCACTCGATATCTCTCTCACAATACTCTTCTACATAATACAGTAAGCTTCAATGAACAAAATCAATTGAGAACAAACATATGTTTATGGTTGCTAAGACAGAGCGGTCAGCTGTATGTTTTAGGGAATTTTACAACGGCTTCTAACGTGGCCCAACCAATCAGAATCAAGGGCCGGAACTTTCCGTTTTATAAAGTAACACTGATTCTTGTCTTGGCAAACAACATTAATAATCTGTTGATTGACCTGGTTGAGCAGAGAAACACAGAGGAGGAGAAAGCAGCCCGTGTTGAGGTCTTTACTGATCTCATCCACTCCATTGAGAGATGTCAGACTGAACTGCTGGAGATGATGGAGGAGCAGCAGAAAGCAGCAGAGAAACAGGAGGAAGAGCTCATTGAAGAGCTGGAGCAGGAGATCACTGAGCTAAAGATGAGAAACACTGAGCTGGAGCAGCTCTCACACACTGAAGATCATCTCCACCTCCTACAGGTCAGTCAACATCTCTCTGATCAATGATAATGCAGTATATGACATCATAACACTCCCCATGCTGAAGGATTTCTCCTCTCTCCTGCTGTAGATTTACTCATCCCTGTCTAGCTCTAGAAACACCAGGAACTTGTCTGAGATCAGTATGAAGACCGATGAGAGTCTGGAGACTCTGAGGAGAGCTCTGACTCAACTGCAGGACATTCTACAGGAGAAACTCACGCAAAATGGTATGTCAATACACACATTGAAAAACATGATGTTGTGCACAAATCTTTCAATGTAACCCCAAAGCTTATCTATAATTCCACACATTAAAACATCTCAAAGAGTTGATGATGTTTTATTGTCATGTGTCTCTACAGAGCTGAAGAGGATGCAGCAGTATGCAGGTACAGTGTGCTAGATTACATTCATATACTCACAGCTTCATTATTCCACTACAGTATGATTAAGAACTGGATTAAATATTAAAAACATCATCGTCACAAAATTTTTGTATTGTGAAGTTGTGGTTCATATTCTCTGTTTTCTCAGTGGATGTGACTCTGGATCCTGATACAGCTCATCCAAACCTCATTCTGTCTGATGATGGAAAACAAGTGAAATGTGGAGACATTTGGCAGGACCTCCCAGACAAACCAGAGAGATTTGAAAGATATGGAGTTGTTCTGGGAAAGGAGAGATTCTCCTCAGGGAGATTTTATTTTGAGGTGCAAGTCAAGGGAAAGACTGAATGGGCTTTAGGAGTGGCCAGAGAATCCATTAACAGGAAGGGAAAGATCACACTGAGACCCAGTAATGGATGCTGGTCTGTGATTCTGAGGAAGGAGAATGAATATAGTGCCTGTGCTAGTCCCTATGTCTCTCTGTGTCTGAGAGTGAAGCCACAGCAGATCAGTGTGTTTGTGGATTATGAGGAGGGTCTGGTCTCCTTTTATGATGTGGAGTCCAGCTCTCATATCTACTCTTACACTGGTCAGTCTTTCACTGGGAAACTCTATGCATTTTTTAGCCCAGAACCTGATGATAATGGTAAAAACTCAAGCCCATTGATCATCACACCTGTCAATTACAATAAATGAATTTACACCCCTAATATGAAATTCAAGATGTAAATGATTTTTATAATTAAAAATCAGAATTTTAATGCTTGTTTTAGATTTTAAAAAATTTCCACGGTTCACACAGGCTGAATCAGTTCAAAGTGGTACATGGATTGTATTACTCCAAAACTAAATTGAGTAAAATATAGGCCTATAATTCTATTTTTCCAGTTTGTGACAGATGTAAAATAGAAGAGGGCTCTTTGTCACACATGTTTTGGTTTTGTTCCAAACTGTTTAACTTTTGGACTGCTATTTTTTACTTTTTTTCAAAAGCTTTTCAAAAAGAGATTAAGCCTGATCATGGCCTTATGATTTTGGGATCCTGAGACATTAAAAACGCTTCCAAGCTTTCAGCAATGACCTCTATTGATGGGCATGATTCTTGCTAAAAAAAATAATGCTTCTGAACAGGAAATCTTCAGACTCTCCATGCTTCAAAGCTCGGTTGCATTAATTGCTTCATGTCATACAACTGGAAGGTATATGTTCTTTAAAACACAAATTCACTGCCAATTTCAAACTGTATGGCAGCCCTTCCTGAATGATGTATCAGTAATGCTCTTCCTGTTTTAATCCCCCCATCTCCCCGCCCCCTTTTTATTTCTTTCTTATTTTTTCTTTTCTTTTGATTCAGTTGATTACTGTTGCTAAGTTGATTTTGTATTGTTCGGTCACTCTTGCATTTTTTCTTTCTTGGTTTGTATATTATGCACAAACTCAAAATAAAATATTTAAAAAACAATATTGAACAATGTTTCATAAATATTCAAGCCATTTTTTTTCTCTCATCTCCATAGGACAAAGTAAAATGCACCAAATTAACCAAACTATGGTCAATTGTTGTATTAAGGCTGTTTCTAAAGGCTGTTTTCTAATGTTCTGTGATATTACACTCAAAAAAATGAATTCATTACCTTCACTTAATTTATTTGAAGAAAGTTTTTACACACAATTTCATTTAGTTCATTCAAAATAAATTAGTTTAGTTGCATCAACACAATTTAGTTGGTTTAGTCAAATTAATTTACTCTAGTAAGTTAAACTTAAAAAAAAAAATACTATGGAAGTCAATGGGGCCCCACAACTGTTTGGTTACAAACATTCTTCAATAAAAAAAAAAAAGAAAAAAAATTATTTTGTGTTCAGCAGAAGAAAGAAATTTATACAGGTTTGGAACAACTTGAGGGTGAGTAAACGATTACAAAATTTAAAATTTTGGGTGAACTATCCCTTTAAGACGACAGAACCAGATGACAGAACAAGACGACAGTTTAGATGTAGAAAAAGATGACAGAATGACGACAGTTAAGATGACAGACTCAGAAGTCAGTTAAGATTACAGAGCAAGACGACATAAACAGAGCATGCACATCAACATATACTAATTTATCTGAACAACTAGGCAATGACTGTTGACAAGGACAACTGTATAGTACAAAGCACAAAGCAGTCGACTTATTTTTGGCACAAATGAAACCCCATATTGTTCCAGTATATACTGATGGATCTAAAGATCCTAATAAAATGGGTAAACTCTGGGTCACACTCCAACACAGTAGGTGGCAATAATGCACCTTAAAGTTGGTGCCACCCGCCATAAAACAGAAGAAGATTATACCACTTTCTGGGACTCTCGCGCGAACAAATGAATACCGTTGTATGACATCTCTCTTAACTTAGCACGTGAGTTGTGTAAGTTTTTTTTTTAAACGGCTGTTTGTTTGTTTTTTTGTGGGGTTTTTTGCGGTGCTGTAAGATTACATACTAGGCTTATAGGTAAAGTAGGTTATACTTTACTGTAAGCGCGCGTCTCGTTCGTTTAAATACACTGACTGGGGCATGAGTTATTGTCGTAGTCAACAATGCCACTCATGCGGTGCATAGACTTTGACTTGCTATTTTGAGTGCTAAAAGGTAGGACATTTTATACAACATTGCAATAAAAATAACATGATGCATTTTATGTTACCTAACACACACTGGCCACTGATTATTCGACAGCAAACATCCACAACAACTGATCTTCAGTACTCTTTGATGGATCCAAAGAAAAGTAGTAGTGATGAAGATACAGATATTTGTGACCGGGACAGTGTTGCCAGCAGTGTGGACAGCACAGCAGAAGAAATGTTTTTGGATGGCCTTGACTCTGTTCTAGATCAGTGAGTTTTTCTACACATTTTCTTGAGGGTTTTTAACATTGTACTTTAGCACTTATATTTATTATGTGGGTTAAATACTATGTTTGATGCAAAGAAATATAATTGTATGACATCCCTCACAAAAATGTAACATTGCTTGCTTTGCTATAGTAACAGCAACTGTAATAAATGGGAGTTTGAAGGGAATATTTTAGGTCCATAATAAATAATCATATTTCTATAGTCATAAAAGCCATAGTCATAATAGCAATAGACTATAGCAATATTTATATTTTCATATAAAAATAAACACCAGCAACAACATGCCATTCAGGGCCTTCTGCCACAATTCTTAATAGGGTAGTTCACACAAAATTCTGTCATTGTTTACTTACATTTACTCATGTCATTCCAAACCTATAGAACTTCATATTCAAAACACAAATTGATATATTTTAAATGAAACCTGAGAGGTTTCTGTACCTTCACTGAAAGTCCAGGTAACCAAAAAATTAAAAAAATATCCAAAAAGATCATAAAGTCATCATTAAACGAATCTATATGAAGCAAGCAGTTTAATTCAAGTCTTGTGAAGAGATACAATCCCTTTACTCGACAGAGTAAAACATAATAAATTTGACTAGATAATAAAAAATAGCGATGTACAAAGCAGTTTTTTTTTTTTTTTTTGGTTATATGTAAACAAGCCTTAAATGCCTATTAACACAAGATGAATCTTTGGTGTGATTAAATTAATTTGAATGAACAGCTATTAATGCATCTTTTCAGACTGATATGAACATTTGCATACCGTCAATGCAACAGATTTTTGTTCTTATCACTTTTCCATCACGCTGTAAAGAAAATATGCCAACCAATAAGATTTGCGTTTTTAGTCACATGCCTAGAGCCACTGGGGTTACATAAAACTACGACTTGGTGGCTCTCATGATTGTGTTTTGTTTTGCTAAGCGACAGTGAATAGCAAAGGAAGAATCCAGAACCGACTCTGTACTCTTGTATTTGACTTTGTGTGATAAACAGCCAATACAAAAATCTGAACGGCTGTCTGAAATCAAGTAAATACTGTTTGACTTCATTTCTTCTCCCTGTCAAGAAGGATAGAAACAAAGTTACGCAGCGCTGCTTTGTGAACGGGGTAACCGCTGTATTTCTGCTTTTCTATAAGCGGCACCTACTGTCGGAAAGTGAATTTGCATGTTCATTCAGCCTGTCTTCCATTTTTTTTATGCATTGGTCTGAGCAGATAAATCAAATGCAAAAATCATTGTGTTGGTGTAAAACAGGCCTATAGTCAACAGAGTTGTGAAGTACATTGCTAATCCTCTTTTGTTTTTCTCTTGTGCAATGCAATAGGCCTTCACCTGGCATTTACCCACCAGAGGAGGACTGCGATTCAGAGGCCAGCCTACAGCAGAGAAAAAGATCCCGTCTGTCCTCCACATCTGCTAAAAGAACTGGCAGGGAGGGTGAAAATGATGATTTATCTGGTGTATCATCAGAAAGGTGGCACAACTCCGATGAAGCAGATGATGAGCCACCTTGCATAGACTTCACTCCTGTCCAAGAACCTGGCCCTCAGATTTTACCGAATAGGTGTAAAAGTCCTCTGCAGTTTTTTCAACTGTTGTTTCCAAAGACAATGTTGCAGAGCATTGTAGGGCACACAAATTGCTATGGGACCAAGTGCAAAGACGTGGGTGACCGTTGGCTCTACATTTCTCTAAAAGACTTGAAGTCGTACATAGCACTGGTAATTTACACAGGTCTCGTGAAGTGCTCTTTGCTGACAGAATATTGGAGGGAGTCCCAGTACTTCAGTCCATCCTTTCCTGCACAAGTCATGTCTTATCAAAAATTTGTGACAATCGCCAATGCTCTTCATTTCAGTAATACCAAGGAAGATGAGATAAATGACTCGAAAAAGGGAACAGCAGCCTATGAACGGCTGGGTAAAATTCTACCTTTGTATCAACTCATTAGGGAGGTTTGCAAAACTTACTTTCATCCCTTTCAGAACATCACCATTGATGAAAGAATAGTGGCAGCACAGCCTAGAAAGCCTGGAATCAAACTAGGCATCGAAAACAAATCTACAGATAGAGGGTACAAACTCTTTGCACTGACAGACTGCACCTGCGGCTATACATGGGACTTCTTTATTTACGAGGGGAAGTCATGTACGTCACAGAGCGAGGGCTTAAGTTACGAGTCCGTTATGGCATTGGTGGATGAAAATATGTTGGGCTCTGGGTACAAATTGTTTGTAGACAAATTTTACACCAGTCCCACACTCTTCAGGGACCTCTTGTGTAAAAAGATCTGGGCTTGTGGCCCTGTTTTGCCGACCAGGAAAGGTTTCCCAAAAAACTCTGTGAACAGACTGTCAAGGAACGCTCCACGCGGCACTATGCGTTGGATTAGGAATGATGAGTTGCTGTTTGTTGAGTGGAAAGGATCACAGGAAGTGCAGATGTGCTCTACATTTCATAAAGCCTATGAAGGTGATACTGTGCAGAGGAAGGTGAAGGGTGATGCACATTGTACCCTTGTGGAGGTCCCCATTCCAGCTGCGGTGTTGGACTACAACAGGTTAGTAGAATCTCAGTGATGGTAATTTGTCTGTTTCTTGAAGTTGGCTTCAGAGGCTATCCAGGTATGTTTGAGTTTAGTTTAAGTGTAGCTTTTTTTTTTTTTTAGATTGAATTTTTTGAGATTTTTTACATTTTAGATTGAATGGTTTTAGCGTTGTTCATCACCATGGTAAAATGCGCTACACCACTAAACTGCTCTAGAGCAGGTTTTATTCTTGGTTAGAGACCGCAAACTAAATCTGGAAAAATCAGCTGTGAGCAAAGTGACACATCTGACATCTGACACAATAAAGCCACTCCCCCTGTATCTCTTGGTCCAAAACAAAGCAGTTCAGAGTGCAATTATTTTAGATTAAAGGGATAGCTTACCCAAAAATGAAAATTCTGTCATCATTTACTCGCCCTCAAGTAGTTTATTATATTTTGACGATTAATATCCAACTTTTAATTTCAAAGAATTTAAATATGTACATATACAGTCTTAAAGCTTTTAAAAATTGCTAAATGCACTTTTTTTTTTCTTTTAAGCTTTTAAACCTAAATAAATTAAATACATTCACAGTTGATTAACTTGCAATAGTAGAGTATTAATATTTTCTTTCAGCTGCTTTCACAAACCTTTGAGCAGCTGTTTTTTCTTCTTTGTAAATGCGTTTAAATTCGTGATATTTTCCATACTCATCTTTTAATCTTCGGCAGGAATGTGAATTATGCTGACTTTCTCGTGAGATATAAATCAAACTGATGCTCTCAGTATTTAGTATGATTGGTATCCATCCATCCATCCGAACTTACTTCTATGCAGACTTCTGAAGGAAATCCAAGGCATCCAGTAGCTTATACACAAAACAACACACACTCAACTACAGCAAATATTAAAGTCCAATATCACATTCAGAAATACCAGAAAAAAATGTGCAATATAAATATGTATACACTGAAGGTAATAAGAATTGATAGTTCAAAAAAAAATGTGTGTGTATAATATATATATATATATATATATCCTAGTAAAATTTAAATTGCAATAAAAATTGGGAACAAGGCTACTAAGCCAATAAACAACAGTCAGCATTAAAAATAGATGTCACAGAATGTGTTGTGAACCTGATCTAAACCAACTTGAATTTTTGGTTTTGTCAACTTTAAAAATACTGTGAAACTCAGAGTTTGTTCAATTTTGTGTCATTTTGTTGTGCTTATGTATTTATTCATGGTTTACCTTTTGAGTTTAAAATAGCTTTTTTCTTTCCGCCCAGGAATGTGGGGACAGTGGATCCATCCAGTTTCATAACTGGACATTACAGAGTGCTACATAAACCGAAAAAGTGGTATCAGTGTGTGTTTTATCACCTTTTGGACATCACCGTAGAGAATGCGTTTATTTTGCATGAACTGGTGGCAGAGAGAAAAAAACAAAAAGCTCTGACACGGAAGGCATTCCTCGAGAAGCTTGTTCTAGAGCTCACAGAAATAGACGATGAGAACAGGTCTGACTCTGCACCAGTTTCCTCTGCTCATCCTCCAGCTCCCTTGTCATCTTCTCCTCCTTCTCCCTCTTCTCCCAAATCATCTGTTACTGAAGGATCCCACAAGCCCAAGTACTTCATGTCGGACAGTACTGTTGGTAGACGTAAGTGCAGGCTCTGCCACCAGAAAACTCCAATCATGTGTGGGACTTGCGAAGTGCCGTTGTGCTTTCAACCCAAACGTGACTGTTTTAATCAGTGGCATGAAGTACAAGCTGTTTGATTCATGACTGTTCAGTTTAAATGGATGTTAATGTTAATTTCACCTACTTTATTTCATGACACTCACTTGAATATTCAAATAAAAATCCTTTGTTTTAAAATTAAAGCACATATGGGTAGTATTTCTATCTACTTTTACAGTCAGTGCTGCAAACTTATCTACTTTTGCTACATAAGTTTAACAGTCCATGGAGGACATAAATGTGTTGTGGT
Organism: Mylopharyngodon piceus; assembly: GCA_039654765.1. NCBI lineage: Eukaryota > Metazoa > Chordata > Actinopteri > Cypriniformes > Xenocyprididae > Mylopharyngodon > Mylopharyngodon piceus. Next base: position 9,458,924 of record CM077440.1, read on the forward strand.
ATGTCAGTAGGCACTACCATTTTATATTTTGGGGTCGGTAAGAAGTTTAAAAAAACAGTAATATTGTGCGATTATTTTTACTTTTTTTCTATTTCAGTATTTTTTAAAATGTAATTTTAAAAATGTAAAGCTGAATTTTCAGCAGCCATTACTCGAGTCTTCAGTGTCACATGTTCCTTCAGAAATCATTCTAATATGCTGATTTGGTGCTCTTATTATTAGTATTGATAATGGTTGTGCTGCTTAATATTTTTCAAAATAAAGATGAAAAGAACAGCATTACTTAAATCTTTTGTGACATTATAAAGGTCTTTACTGTCACATTTGATCAATTTAATGCATCCTTGCTGAATACAAGTATTTATTTCTTTAAAATTTTTCTCTGTGCTGCAGAGATATTAATCTAATATTGTAGCCTATGCATTAATATTGTGTGACTCTCATTCACATTATTATTATTATTATTATTTAGGACAGTGTGAATGTAGTAGATGATTAGTATGGACTTTTTTCCATTTGTATATCATCCAGCATCATCAATAATAGATTGAGAGAGAACAATCAACAAATTTAAAGAAGTACAAACTATTTGTCCCACCATTTGTTAAATGACATATTTGTATGACCCCTGTGGGATTACAAATTTAAGAATCTTTTTAAGATCTGCTGATCCAACATCCTGTCATAACATCACATGAAAAACCAATCAGGTGAAGTACATTGTATTTAGCACAAAGGTAAAGATGATGACATCAGATGAATGATTCAAATGAGCCAGATTATTGAGACTCTCACCTTTTGTCTTTAATGGCTCTTGGTGCCTCTTTTCCATTCCTTGAATAGTTATGCTGATTGGATTAGGACTGGTAAAACATCTAGAATATGGGGAGGGTTCCTGGATATTTCATTTGCATGTTTTGTTTAAAGGCCAATTCACAACGCACAGACAAACGGCAACAAACAAGTTTGTTGGGTTTCGTTGGATCAGTGTGTTACCCCTGTCTGCGTCTGTTGGTCAGGGTTTGTTTTCACCCGAGTGAACATGTTCGTTCAGCATTTGTTGGTGTCTGTTGGTGTGAACATGACAGTTATTTTTCATAAAATTCTAAATCCATTGGCCAACTTGTTTGTTGGCGTTTGTCTGTGCGGTATGAATTGGCCTTAAGATGCTTTGTCTATCTCTAAGCACTGCCCCCTAAAATGATGACTTGATAACTGCAGTGACAAAAACAGCATGTTCTCAAAAAAGAATCTTGCTGAAGATACACCCGAGTTTCCTGGTCTTCTCTTCAGAGTTTCCTACACCCCCAGTCTTTAGCATGCTCAAGTAGAAACATCTACTGTATGCTTTCCTTTATTATTTCGCTTTATCATATCAGGGGGTTTCTCCTCACCCACCACAAGTGTGCAGCATCCAGCTGGATGATGCAACAGCAGCCACAGTGCAGCGGCTATAGGTGGAGAGGCGAGAGAGTGATAGAGCCAATTCAATGGATGGGATTATTAGAAGGCCATGATTGATATGGGCCAGTGGAGAGAATTTAGCTGGGACACCAGGGATACAACCCTACTTTTTTTCTTTCTTTAAGGACCACAGGCAGTCAGGACCTTGATTTAACGTCTCATCCAAAGGACGGTGCTTTTTACAATATAGTGTCCCCATCACTATACTGGGGCATTAGGACCCACACAGACCACAGGATGAGCACCCCCTGCTGGCCTCACTAACACCTCTTCCAGCAGCAACCTAGTTTTTCTCAGGAGGTCTCCCATCCAGGTACTGACCAGAATCAACCCTGCTTAGCTTCAGTGGGCAACCAGTCTCAGGCTACAGGGTGATATGACTAAGAATGAAAAACCATTGTCATCAAAACTAAGAATGACAACATGCATCTGTGTGAGGGAGGAGACAGCGTGTGCTTGATCTTTTTCCTTTGCGCATATTTTCCTTTTCACGAACAACAGTGTGACTTAAGTTTGAAGACCAAATGGTTTGTAATAGTGCTCTTTTGGCCATTGTAAAAACAAGAAAGAAAGCTCAAACAGTAGACAACGCATCAATATTAATATTTATTTTAACAATAATCATGATTACAGGCTTGTTTCATGTAAAAAATCATGAGTACATTCTGACCATTACTTTACCCTCCCTAAAGTAAAATAACACTAGATTTATCATTCTAATAACACAGTGATTCTCAACTCTTATGTGCATAAACAACAGCTACATTTACACAATCAGGATTAGCTCTCAGACTGTACATACAAAAGCAGATAGAAGCAGCTCAAATAATAACAACAGCTAATCAAAGTCAAACCCTTTCAAATTTGCAATAGCCTTGAGTAATGCCTGTTACCATATGATAGTAAATATCAAGACTTTGTATTTTTATCTTTAAGGATTACAACAGAATCCTCTTCGGTAGTATATGTTATTTTGGTTCTGACTTCAGCATATGTACTAAAGTCTGAACTCTGTAGTCTCTTATTCTTCAACATAGATGGTGTGTACAATGATGCGTAACAAACTTCATCGTTACTCTGGAAAATAATCAACATTAATATACAAATTACAAATTGTATATGAAAGTATTTATTTGTTCAAAATGAGAAATGTTTGATACATGGGTTGTCAGGATGTGCACAAATAATGCAGTACCTCAAAAAGTCCATTCTCAGTCTGTGTTGCTGCAAAAACTACAAGATATTAAAACGAGAACTTAATTCAGAAAATGAAATCAGCTTGACATTTTAAAATACATTTTATTGTTCACTAAGCTCTAAAGGAATTTGTTTGCCTAATTGTGATTGTGATATTTTACATGGTTCATTTTGTAACAATGATAATTCAATGCAAATCTTGTGACATCAGAAAAAACAAACATAGCTCTGGTGAAGGAAATGAGTTCAGGAGTGAATGATCACCTGTAGTTTTCCTCTGACAGAGGCAGAAAACACAGATGGAGAAGAGGAGAACACACACTGGACACACACTGAACAGCAGCGTCCAGCAGAGGTCTGATACAGGAGGAGTGGAGGTGGTGTTGAACCTCTCAGTGTGAGAAGACTTTAACTCTAAATGAAATGAAAGCAAAAGTAACTGTCTTGTGCATATATCTAGTTCAGTCATGAAGCTCTAGATGGCACAGACTGACTGCTCCTTTACATGGATTCTGTAAGCAGTCACACCATTATTACTCTGCTGATCCTGCAGCCAATGAGATTGCTTACTCAGCAACCTGCCTAGATCTGCTACGGGATTTATGTATGTTTATTCATGCAGCAGCAGCATATCTTACATGCTCACAGCAATGTTTCTGTGTATCTATTGGCAGTGGTGATGTTCGGTTCACAGAATCAAACTGAATCGAACTTTAGTTCCAGGTTGATGATTCAAGACGCATTTCCGATTAAGTAGCACGCACACTCCTTGTGCAGCACCGAATGAGTCAATAAGCATTTACTGCATCAGCATCAACCAAAAACTTCAATTCAGTTTGATTCTGTGAACCGACTCGACCAGTTACCTGCTTAAAAGAACGATTCATCCAAGAACTGAACAACACTAATTGGCAGTAGCAAGTCCATACTTGCTCTGCAGCAGATGTATGTGTAGCAGATATAGTCCACCAAGACCAAATACATTAACATTGCCATATTCATTAACATGTTAAAACCATTTTGAGAGCTGTCATGATTGAACCACTTTTATGCCTTATAAACAGTTGCTCTTTCAGGAAATTTTTAATGGGGTAGCCAAGGGGGCACAGTAAAAATCCTAAGGTGGTTAAAAAAAAAAAAAAAAAAAAAAAATTCACTGAAAAAAGTGGAAATATTATTTCAAGGATCTATTTCTACTTTTACGTAATTTGTCAGGTTGATAGTTGTTTTTTTTTACTTGGATGAAACCAGTTAATTTAGATTAATATTTAGTAGCATGCAATATATATACATTTCCATAGTATGGGAAAAAAATACTATGGAAGTCAATGGGGTCCATCAACTGTTTGGTTACCGACATTTTTCAAAATATCTTCTTTTGTGTTCAGCAGAAGAAAGAAATTCATACACTTGAAGATGAGTAAATGATGACAAAATTTAAATTTTTGGGTGAACTATCACTTTAACCCCCGGTTTCACAGACAAGGCTTAAGATAGTCCTAGACTAAAATGTGTTTGAGCTGTTTTAACTGAAAGCAACTTGTACTGACATATCTTAAAATATGTCAATGCCATTGTTTTGTCTCAAGATGCACACCAGTGATGTTTTTTTTTTTTTTCTAGGGTACATTTATAAAAGCTACTTAAATGCCCTAATTGAAATAAGGCCTAATCCTGGCTTAGTCCAAGTCCTGTCTGTGAAACTAGGTCTAAATGTTCTGTGAAATGTGTCTTTTGATTTCAAACCATATTTGACACTTCAGATGCTCCATTGCTCTGCGTGGTGAAAATCTAATATATTTTATTGTTAAATTAAGATAATATAATTTAGTCACACTGTATGGTCAAAATCACTCAAGAGCAAACAGGAAACGATCATTCTTAATTCATTTTAAAATAAAGCTGATTATGTGGAACACACTGTGTAAAACATCAGATTACAGTTACAGAAAGTTAAAACAATTTGAGAAGGAAATTCTGAATGAACAAATGTTGAATTTTGATTTAAAATATTAAGTCCACATTTTTCCAAAAAATTTCATTACAAATGATATTATCTGCATAACAATTTGACAGAGTTTACCAAAATTGACAAACAAAAATGTAGAAATATTTTCTTACCCAAGACAAACAGACGAGTTCTTCTGTTTCCATACTTGTACTGTGAGCCCATGACGCCACGTACATAATTTACTTTTCTTTCATCTATTGCACAGTAATATAGTCCCTCATCAGAGACACTGACATTCTCTATATGTAGATCATAGGAGTTACTGGAGCTGTTGAACACAAAACTGAAACGTGGAAACGTTCCTTGGAACAGTAACATATCTGAAGGATCTAATAATAGAGATGGTTGATGCTCATGTGAGCAGTTTCTAAACCAAACGATGTGTGATCCAAGAGGAATGACATAGTCACAGTAGAGAGTGATGTTGTCTCCTGCTTTAACTCTCATGTCCACTTTTGTCCCAAACACTCTCTGGTGTTCACAGAACAAAACACCTGCAAAAGCAAATACAAGTTTAAATTCATGAAAAAATATTGTCAATCAAATCAATACTGTGTCATAAAGAATGCAAAATAACATTAAAAAAACACAACAACGGACTTACACACAAGTGTGATGACTATTGCTCGCTCCATTTTAGTGGCTGATAAGATGAGAACGAGGGTCTTCAAAGCGCATGTCGCCTGGCTGACTGTGATGGGAGGGATTTCTTCTAAAAAGCTTTCATACGCTTAGAGGTTGGGGATTTTTTCTTTTGCTTGGATTGAGGGTTTTATCAAATTCATTACTATTTGAATTAGCATACATTATGTTTCTAATCTGGTTGTAAATTAAAATAAAGTTTGATAACATTGTAAAGTTTGTAAAACTGGCAAAGTGCACTTTCATTCTGATATAAAGTGATCATCATCTTTACCATTTTTACCAAGTACCAAATGCATTATTCTCAGCACATCACAGATCAGTTGTGTCATACAGTTCATGTCTAACTGAAGGTGAACTGATATAATCTAACTGGCAACAACATGTCAAGGTTTAAATGTCATTTAGAAGCCTTTTAGAAGAATTTCAGAGGTATCAACATTCAAGCAGGCCGTAACAGGAAACCTATTGTCACATCCTGTTTCATCAGTCACATCTAACACCCTGTGTACTTTATTCATACCTCTTTCTTCAAAAAAGGTCATAATGTTTGTTTAAAAATTACAAACATTATTAATAAACAGCCTCTAACCACATATTTTTCCATTCAGGTTTGTCATCTAAACAAACCAAGCTACGTAGACTGCGGACTGCGATCATCTAAAGGTTGTGGTTTTCCTGTTTCCACATGATTCAATTTGACCTGCTTACTTGAATTGTTAGGGGAAAAAAAATATATAAATATTATATAAAAAATATTTCTGCAGGTTAAAAATCTAACCTCAAATATGCAATTGATTACTCATGTCTATAACAATATTAAAGTCTATACAGCTGTATATTAACACACAGAGATAAAGATAAAGATACGAATTCTCAAGAAGAAACACTGGAAACATTTGTGGTTAAAAAAAACAAAACAACAAAGCATGATTAACCGCTTTACAAAAACCTGTGAACAGTACTAAATCATCAAAACATACTGGAAACCCCCTTTTTGATAGCATCATGATTTTCTAAAATTAGTTATAGAAAAAAGCAGAAGACTTCTGACTATATCTGACTATATTCTCATTTCGAAGGCTGCGTCCCCCGGAGGTCGCATTTGTTGGTTGCATACGTCATCAAGGATATCCTATTTCAGAAAAGTAACCATTATAAAATTGACTGTTATTCCTTGTGAAGCGTAAATTGTTGTAATTTCCTAATGACTTTGGAATGTAATGGTTACTTTACTGAAATGACGCAGCCTTTATGACATATGCGGCCAACAAAAGCAACCTCCAGAGGATGCAGCCTTCGAAATGAGACACAGCTAAATAAATCACACTGAAGGCTCAATATGACCCAGAACTACTTAGATTAGTCAGAATCATCTGACCTATATATAAACAATGTATATTTTTGTATACATGACATAGGGAGTTTCATGACACTTAAAAAAATAATAAAAAATCAATGCTACCAAAGTGGTTTCTCATTCAAAACAATACAGCAGTCATTACACAACTAAGAAATGAATTAATAATGTAGATGTAGTAGATGTTGTCAAAAATTCCACACATCTAAATTAGACCATATTAACATATCTCCGAAAACAACAACAACAAAACAATAGGCCTACAGGTGTCTTTGTGAATATCTTGTTTATTTGCTATTGCTTCAGATCATATTCTGGCTGTTTTTTAGGTTATAAGGATCTGTACACTCCTGACTGCTGGGATGTATATTTACAGTAATGGTTAAACATTTGGATTTACATTTATTTTAAATGTGGTTTATATTTTATATTTGCACAAGAACATATACAGTAGAATTAAAAAGGGCAGGATACCACAAAATATTTGAAATGACATTTAAATAAACGTCATTTCAAGAAGAATTTTCCTCCAAGTCAAATTTATTATATAACACACTGGAAAACAAATGTTGCCCAAAGTGCTGTACAATAAAACCAGACAGACACTTTTAAGAACTTAAAATACTTACATAAAAACTGTGTACGGTCAAGGTCAAAAGTGACAGTAGAGTCTGGAAAAGAATTGTCAGTGTTTGATGACAAATATAACAATTAAAATAAATACAAATATCATCCTCCTTCAATGACATTTTTTAACTTAAAGTGATGAGGACTAGGAAAAATACTAAAAATGTAATATAGTCCTATTTGATCATTACTTGACTCCAAATTGGATTAAATAAGTCTTTATTAAATAATTAATTAATGCTTCATTTGTATTAAATCCAATATATTAAAACACACATTTATTAATAATAGGCTCATCCTGTAGTAGATTTACAGTATATTAGTCAACCTTTAGTAATAATTTGGATTTGCTTTGTCTTCTGTTGCCTGCCTTCATTTTCTTCCCTGAATTTTTGTGCAAACAAGTCAATTAAATAAATAAGAATTAAGGCCCTGTTTCCACCTGGTATTAAGATGCGTTTTGGTTGATCGGATCACAAGTGGACGATGCTAAAACGTTTTGAGTTTGTCCACTTTCAATCACTTCCAGTCGAAAACGCATTCAACCAGATTGCTTTCGTAGTGGAAATGTTCATGTGGTTGAATGTGTTTGAACAGCCACTAAAGACTGTCTACTCTCCACCTACTGACAATGTGTAAACATTATGGAAATCACACACACGGCCGGTCTTGCGGCTGTCAGAGCAGAAACGAAAGCTGCTGCACATCCATATGTTTTTTCATCATGGGCGCGTTCATATGTAAATTGCACAAGCTTATTTTGTCCATTAGATCAAAAAGATTGGGAAAAAAAACATACATTTACCCGTCCATAGACCCACCCCTCGAAAGAAATCAGGATAGAAGTGGTAGAAAGTGGACAATAGAGACAGATTAAAATACCAAGTGTAAACAGGAATGTGTCTCCCTCATCCACTTATGATCAGATCAACCAAAACGCACCTTAGGCCCGAGGGAGACACATAACCGTTTCAACCTGGTATTTTAATCTGTCTCTTTTGTCCACTTTCAACCACTTTTGTCTTGAATTTCTTCGAGGGGACAGTCTATGGGTGGGTTAATGTATGGGTTTTTCAGATCTTTTGATCTAATGAACAAAATAAGCTCACACAATTTACATATGAATGCGTCCGGAGATAACAGAAAACATACGGAGAGCAGCAGCTTTCGTTTCTGCCCTGACAGCTGCAAGACCGTCCGATCGCGGTGAGTGTGTGTTAGAAATCAGGAATGGTGAAGAACATTGTGCTTGGTACGTTTTTCGTCTTCAAACCAAACGGGTCTTCAGCTGACAAAGTCTAAATCCCGCCTGGCTAGCGCGCGTTTACCTTATGCATTAGGTCAGTAGGCAGAGAGAAGACAGTCTTTTGTGGCTGTTGAAACATTCAACCACATGAGCATTTCCACTACGAAAACAATCCAGTCTAATGCGTTTTCGACTACCTTTGGAAGTGGTCAAAAGTGGACGAGCTCAAAACGTTTTAGACCCCATTTACACCTGTATTTAGCATTGTCCACTTGTGATCCAATCGACCAAAATGCATCTTAATACCAGAAGGAAACAGGGCCTTCCAGAGGTAGTCGAAAATGCATTTGACCGGATTGCGTTTGTCGTGGAAATGCTGATGTGGTTGAATGCGTTCGAACAGCCACTAAAGACTGTCTACTCTCCGCCTACTGAACTAATGCGTAAACATTATGGAAAGCACACTAGACAGGGGGGATTTAAACTTTGCCGGCTGAAGACTCAAGTTTGGTTTGAAGACGAAAAACGTACCAAGCACTATGTGTTCCCACCATTCCTGATTTCTAACACGCACTCACAGAGGTTCGGCGTGGTATTGCGGCTGTCAGAGCAGAAACGAAAGCTGCTCTCCGAATGTTTTTGCCGTTGTCTCCAGGCGCATTCATATGTAAATCGCTCTAGCTTATTTTGTACATTAGATCGAAAGATCTGAAAAAACCCCCATACATTTACCCACCCATAGACCCTCCCCTCAAAGAAATAAGGACAGAAATGGTTGAAAGTAGACAAAACGCATCTTAATACCAGGTGGAAACAGGGCCTAAGTTAAGCGTGTTGCGATTGTCTCTTCAATGCTACAATGATCTGTTAATATGCAAATGTCTCATCAGTTCAACAGAGCAAGAATTATACACATCCATCTCATCGCAAATTATTTCAAATGATGAACACAACCACATGAAGAAAGAAAGAAAAATGTGCAATTAAAATCTCATTCAGACAGTTTCTGTAATATAGTATCACTGAATCAAACCTGGAAAAGTGCAATTCTGCTCCTTTGTTTCATAAGATTGTATCCATTTAGCTGAGGGTCCATTATAATGCTAGGATTAAATTTCTTCCTGCATATCTAAGAAAAACCTTTTGCAAGAAAATCCAAGACCACTCCATTCAGCATGTTTAGCTTTTCTTATGTTATAGTTTCTAAGGCAGTTTTTGCAAGAGCCTCAGGCCTTTTAAAAGAGTCTTAATTCCTACTTGTTGACCTTCACGAGTCTTTATCTTTCTCCTTATCCTTTTTCTTCTTGAACAAATTCTTGAGCTTAGAAGACATCTTGCTCTTGTCTTTACCCCCAGATTCTGAAGAAGATGAATTTGACGGTTGACCTTCAATTCCAAGAAGGCTTTGGGAAGAGCTAGACACAGAAGTCGCGTGACTGAGATCGCAAGAACTAGCCATGAGAGGGTTCTCGCAGGACTTTTCAAGAATGCCGTCATACACTAGCGTGCTGAGCGAATCTGAGGCTGATTTCCAGAGCATCAAGGAGCTCACAGTGAGGTCAGGCGGACCAAACTGTCCTGGGTTAGTAACCACAAATTCCTCCTGCGATATCTTGCGCCTTGGAGCTTCCACAGATAGACCCACCGTTTCTCTCTGTATTTTACCAATGGGAGTTTCCACAGAGTTGTCTATCTTACGTTGTAACCATTGTGTATCCATCGCAAACTCTTGCTCGTCTCGAGAGGGTTTTTTTGAGGGAATTTCCATGCGGATATCCCTGTTCTCTTTAAAGGACTTGCTTCTCTCAAACTCATCTCTTATTATGTTCCTTGAAGCAGTATCCATGGCATCTCTTTTTTTTAGTCTTTCGAAATCCGTGAACACATCATACTCATCTTGGGACATCATTCGTGAAGGGATGTCTTTGGATAAATCAGTTTTGCCTAACATCTTGAATTTTTTTGAGCTTTCCACTGAACTATCAAAGGTGGCATCAAAGGAGTTTTCCTTAAATATTCTTTCTCGCTGGATGTTGGGTGGAAAGTCCAGGTTTTCTTTGTGCTTAATGGAAGTGTTCATTAAGGCATCTGAATATCTAGTTCCACTTGTGGCATCTAAATCAAGCTCTGATTTTGATATAACTCTAGAAATGCTGTCCATATGATCTTTTCTGTCTCTGAGAGATCGTTGTCTCTGACTGTCCATGCCGATTGCTGCTGGGGACATCTTTTCTGTAGAATAGTACCTCATTGTGGAATCCAAAGGCAGATCCCTGGGTAATTTCCATGAATCAATGCTAGCTTCAGATTCTCCTCGAGCCAGTTGTTTAGGAGGGTCCACGGAGGCCTCCAGTTCCTCTCTAGATGTCTTTCTTGATGGAGTATTGATGTCCAATTCCTCTCGCGATACTTTCCTTGAGGTGTTCACCATCAAAGACTCGTCCATCTCGTCCTGTGAGATCTTACGTGAGGGACTGTCCTCTTGTTCATCCAGAGAGATCTTTCGGGGCATTTTATCAGAGAAAATGTATTTTCTCCGAGGAGGGACATCAAGGCTGCTGTACTTTCTGCTAATGGATGACCCAATAGACTCTGTGGACTCTGAGGATGTTTCCAAGGACTCCCTGTCAGAGAGAGGGACACTCAGCAAATGTTCTCCCAAAAAAAAAAACATTTTGTCATAATTTATAAAGTGAGAGGTAAAGACTTTTACATGCTTTCTGAACTTCCTATTCATGAAAGAATCCTGAAAAATATGTATCACAGTTTCCACAAAAATATTAAGCAGCACAACCGTTTTCAACATTGATATTAATAATAATAATAATAATAATACATGTTTCTTGAGTTCCAAATCAGCATATTAGATTGATTTCTGTAGGATCATGAAGACTGTTAATGAATTGAAGCTTATTGTAATGTGTTACCAATTTTTTTAAGTATCTTTGAGCTGCTCATTTCTATACAATGCAAAAACAAAACACAAAATGCCAGGTTGACATACTGTTTCACAAGAGTGGAGAATTTGATATGCTCTTCTTCCTCGTCTCCATATCGGCGTGAGGGAGTTCGTATGGGAATCAGGAGGTCTGGGTCAGGCGATATGATGACAGGTGATGGCACAATATGTCCAGATCGGCGAGAGCGAACCAGAGACCGTGGAGAACATTTCAGAGGTGAAACTGTGACTGAAAAGTAAAATATATGAATAATTAATGCCTGTTTTAAAAAAATCTAACACTTACTGAAATTAATGTTGTAATCTATTTTTTTCAATACCATGCATAAAATGTCCCTACTCCACATTTTGTTCATCAAGATAATTTCCATAAATGTACACAACTTTTATAAATTTTGAAGCCTAAATACAATCAGCAGAAGTAATAGTTAGGCAATAAACAAATTACATCACAGCCGCAAGACTTCAACATCACCACCACAGCTTCTCTTAATCTTTATTTAATCTTATTTAATCTTTATTTAAAATGTACAAGTTGTAAAGTTTGAGTTAGAATAGTTTGCAAGAGTATGAGTATTAACACAATGAGACTATAAAAGTGGACACTAGATCAGTTTTCCTGTTTGGATTAATGACATTTAATGTCCTTGACAACATCTGCAGTCTCATTTAGCTACTTCTTAGCAGCAGACTTTTTCAAGACATGTAAAAACTTACAGAAATCCATGAGAGGGGTATCCCAGCTAACAAAGTTCTAAAACATTGTGGGAACATTGATTTGAAATGTTTCTATTATATTAAAATGTCCGGTTTTCTTTTCATGATTAGAACGTTATTTAAAGATTACAATAATGTTAGTACAACATTCTCTTAACCTTATTTGTACTCAAGATATAACGTTCTCTGAATGTTTATTTGTAATATTCTAAAAATGTTAAAATGTCCGGTTTTCTTGTTGTTATTACAATACAGGTTACAATAACATTATTAAAACATGTCTTCCGCACAAAATAATGTGTTGAATGTTTATTTGTAAAATGTTAACATGAACAGAACTTTTGAAGCATAACAAACAAGAGTTAGTCGTAATGTAATTTTAGTTGTAATAAAAACTAAGGGTAATTCATTAAATTTTACAATTTAATAATAAAACTTACAATTATGCATTTATAAAAAGCGAGTTACAACAGAAGAACAAAAGCAATTCGCCACACAGCCAACAATATTCATACAATGCCAGGTTCATTAGAAAGCTAGAATAGGAAATAATCTAGACCAAAGGTGAAATGCTAAGAAAAATTGTGTGTGTGTGTGTGTGTGTGTGTGTATGTGTGTGTGATTAAGGTTTGTTGGATAGTTCACACAAAAATTACAATTCTGTCATCATTTACTCATCCTCATGTCATTGCAAACCCGTAAGACTTTTGTTCATCTTTTAAACATAAATATTTTTAATGAAACAAGAGATTTCTGTCCCTCTATTGACAGTCCAGGTCCATCCAAAAAAATCTGGTAAACAGAAACTCAAACGTGCCTGTATGATGAGCAAGAACCAATGAGGTTTGCTCTGCCGTGTCAAGCAAGCATGTTTGAGCATCCGTTTACCATATAGGAAGCGCTCTATGTATGTGTCAATTAACGTTTATATTCATCATATAAAGTGACGTGCCTCTTCAGAAGACTTGGATTAAACCACTTGATTCACATGGAAGTTTTATGATGGCTTTATCACTCTTTTGGATTTTTTAAAGATAATATTTAATTAAAAAATTAATAGAAAATATCTTAATTTGTGTTTTGAAGATGATCAAAAGTCTTGATGACAGATGATGATGACAGATTTTTAATTTTTGGGTGAACTATCCCTTTTAGTGCTTGTAAAAGAAATGTATCTTCAGTTGCTTCTTGAAGGATGTGATGGTCTCAGCAGATGTTGGCAGGTCGTTCCACCAGAAAGGGGAAAAGAGGGTGAATGCTCCACCTGTAAAGTGAACAGATTGCCTTAAGTTCACTTCAGTTTACTGTTATTATAAGATGAGCATGAAATATTTTTAGTTTGGCTACTTCAGACAACTGAACTTGAATCATATAGGCCACAAGAAAATATCAAAATTATTCTGAATCAACCAAGGCTCAATGGAGTATTCAAACTTCTTTTTGGAATAAAGGCTTACACAGAATATTTGCTGGTGATGATGATGCATGAAAATATGTTAGACAACAGACTGTGCTGTATAACCATCACTTGCCTCTCGGGTAAGTTTAACGAATTCCTGGGAGTACTTATGTGTCAACCATGAAGGGAGCCATCTCCTCTAAGTAATTTGGATTAATTGAAAAATTAATAAAATGTTCTAAAAGAGCTACTAGTGACAAGCAGTTTTATTTATTTTTTTCCTTTTAAAAAAATAACACTGCTAGTTATCAATCATGCATCATCATTCTACATCTAAAAGGAATGTGATTGTTTCAAATAACCCATATATAAATAATCTGTCAGGTATTGTGTTTGAGCTGAAGCTACATAATGAACATGTTACATGTACATGTTAATTTTTCTCAACGAAAAAACTAGTGCTGTCTGATTTGTATACAATTGTATATAATGCAGTTTTTATAATAATAACGTTATAATAATAACTTTTAATAAGAGTAAAGATGTAATGAATATGTAATATAGTAAATTCTCCAGAGTAATTTTTTCTAGCTAATTATCCAGGTTAAAGTCATTGAATGGCTGTTGTTTGACTTGATACATGAGACATTTCGGTAAGTCATACTGTATCTTTCAACATATCTTCTGATGTTCATTCATGTTTATTTCATGCTATAACTAGTAGTAAAGAGGAAGAAATATCGCTTGAACTGAGACACTACAGCGATCTGCCACTCCACATTAAAGAGCACCAAAACCACATTTGTTTTTTGAATTTTGTAATAAAATTGACAAAATTTGAAAATTGAGACTTT